>CM059434.1:5022810-5051233 GCA_030390025.1 Squalus acanthias | reverse complement strand
CTCTCCCCCCCTCTCGGTTTCCCCTCTTACCACGCCCTCAGTTTCCTCTCCCCCCTGTCCGCCCTCTTCCCCCACCCTCGGTTCCCCCCTCCGCCCCCCCTGTTTCACTCCCCCTCCGCCCTTGATTTATAGAACAGGATCCCTAGGGAGATGGTGGAAGCAGTTCGTGTCAATTCATTGAAATGCAATTGAGAGAGATTTCTTCCAGATAATAATATTTTGGGATGTAGTCTATGAGTAATGTGAGTCATGGCGTGTGGTGAGTGTAGCGTGCTCGGGAGGAAGAGGTGACCTTGGACCTCTGGTTCCCAAAGCTAGATGGACCTTGGCCTTTTATCATCTAGCAATTCCTTCCTATGTAATCAACACCACTAAAACACATCATGCACCTCATTGCTGTTTGTGGGAGCTTGCTGTGTACAAAATGGCTGACATGTTTGCTTATAAAATAATACATCAAAAGTAAATCATTGGGTGTGAAGTACTATGGGATGTCCTGTGAACCTGTGCTATAATGAATGCAAGTTCCTGAAAGGCTTGTTCTCAACGTAAGTTATTGCAAGCTGGTAATTCAATAGATAAAATATTTCCTCTTTACACAGGATTACAAAGTATTTACAGCACAGAAAGAGGCCATTCGTCCCAACTGGTCCATGCCTTCTTCATCTCATCCCATCGACATTCCTTCTATTCCTTTCTCCCTTGTGCTTATCCAGCTTCCCCTTAAATGCATCTATACTATTCGCCTCAACCACTCCCTGTGGTAGCGAGTTCCACATTCTCACCCCTCTCCGGGTAAAGAAGTTTCTCCTGCATTCCCTATTGGATTTATTAGTGACTATCTTATATTTATGGCGCCTAGTTCTGGTCTCCTCTACAAGTGGAAACATCTTCTCTACGTCTACCCTATCGAACTCTTTCATAATCTTAAAGACCTCTATCAGGTCACCTTCTAGAGGAAAGAGCCCCAGCCTGTTCAGTCTTTCCTGATCGTTATAACCTCTCAGTTCTGGTATCATTCTCGTAAATCTTTTTTTGCACCTTGTCCAGTGCCTCAACATCCTATTTATAACATGGAGACCGGAACTGTGCGCAGCAATATTCCCGTTGAGCCGTCCATGCCCCTTGCCGGTTTCTCAATGGAAAAACCGCGCATGCGCGGAGGTTTGAATGGGTCGCACACCCAAAACAAAATGACAAGGAACATCAGTTCACAGTGCTCCAAGGGCGGTCTAACTCGACACAAGTTTAACATAAATTCTCTACTTTTCAATTCTATCCCTCTAGAAATGAACCCAGTGCTTGGTTTGCTTTTTTTATGGCCTTATTAACCTGCGTCGCTACTTTTAGTGATTTGTGAATCTGTTACCCCCAGATCCCTCTGCTCCTCTACCCCATTTAGACTCTAATTTTCCAAGTAGTGTGTGGCCTCCTTATTCGTCCTACCAAAATGTATTACAACAACAATAACTTGAATTTATATAGCGCCTTTAACGTAGTAAAATCTCCCAAGGTGCTTCACAGGAGTGTTATAAGACAAAAATTTCACACCGAGCCACTAAGAAGATATTAGGACAGGTGACCAAAAGCTTGGTCAAAGAGGTCGGTTTTAAGAAGCATCTCAAAGGAGGAGAGAGAGGCGGAGAGGTTTAGGGAGGGAATTCCAGAGCTTAGGGCCCAGGCAGCTGAAGGCACGGCCGCCAATGGTGGAGCGAATGAAATCAGGGATGCGCAAGAGGCCAGAGTTAGAGGAGCGCAGAGATCTCGGGGGGTTGTGGGGCTGGAGGAGGTTACAGAGATGGGGGGGGCGAGGGCCATGGAGGGATTTGAACACAAGGATGAGAATTTTAAAATCGAGGTGTTGCTGGACCAGGAGCCAATGTAGGTCAGCGAGCACAGGGGGTGATGGGTGAACGGGACTCGGTGTGAGTTAGGACGCGGGGCAGCAGAGTTTTGGATGAGCTCGAGTTTACGGAGGGTGTGAAGCGGGCGGATGGCCAGGAATCCAGGACAATTATTTTTTTTTTTTGGCACAGATACACCTTTGCACACTTCTCTTTTCTGCCGAAAATCGATTTCAATTTGAAATTCCAGTGGCCTGCTGTGTTGCGGGAAGGAATAATGACAACCCAGAGTGTCGGTCAGCAATTGGCCCTCTTCAACGTGGCACTCTCGCATTCAATTTATTTTGGTGTTTGGTGGGGGGGGCGGGGGGGGGGCGGGGGGACACACAAAATTGCCGGACCTCGTTTAGGAACTGGGAGTCCTTCACTGTAAATAATTTTTTGTGAAATAAACATTAATTTTGTTCGAGAAGGTGCAGCATTCGGACACCACAAAGCAAAAAATAAATAGTTGCAATGTTCAGCATTAAGCTACTTCTGTGGTTACAGCACCCTCAAAATTTACCTCCTCTTAAATATTCCAGCACCAGCAAGAATAGATACTTCAAATAGAACAGTAAATAAAGAACTTGCATTTCTATAGCGCCTTCCATGGCCTCAGGATGTCCCAAAGCGCTTTACAGCCAATGAAGTACTTTTTGGAGTGTAGTCACTGTTGTAATGTGGGAAACGCGGCAGTCAATTTGCGCACAGCAAGCTCCCACAAACAGCAATGTGATAATGAACAGATAATCTGTTTTAGTGATGTTGATTGAGGGATAAATATTGGCCCAGGACACTGGGGAGAACTCCCCTGCTCTCTTCAAAATAGTGCTGTGGGATCTTTTACATCCACCTGAGAGAGTGCAGCTCTCCCTCAGTACTGCCCCTCCGACAGTGCAGCGCTCCCTCAGTACTGCCCCTCCGACAGTGCAGCACTCCCTCAGTACTGCCCCTCCGACAGTGCAGCGTCTCCCTCAGTACTGCCCCTCCGACAGTGCAGCGCTCCCTCAGTACTGCCCCTCCGACAGTGCAGCGCTCCCTCAGTACTGCCCCTCCGACAGTGAGGCGCTCCCTCAGTACTGCCCCTCCGACAGTGAGGCGCTCCCTCAGTACTGCCCCTCCGACAGTGCAGCGCTCCCTCAGTACAGCCCCGCCGACAGTGCGGCGCTCCCTCAGTACTGCCCCTCCGACAGTGCAGCGCTCCCTCAGTACTGCCCCTCCAACAGTGCGGCGCTCCCTCAGTACTGCCCCTCCGACAGTGCAGTGCTCCCTCTGTACTGCCCCTCTGACAGTGCAGCGCTCCCTCGGTACTGCCCCTCCGACAGTGCAGCGCTCCCTCAGTACTGCCCCTCTGACAGTGCAGCACTCCCTCAGTACTGCCCCTCCAACAGTGCGGCACTCCCTCAGTACTGCCCCTCCGACAGTGCAGCGCTCCCTCAGTACTGCCCCTCCGACAGTGCAGCACTCCCTCAGTACTGCCCCTCCGACAGTGCAGCTCTCCCTCAGTACTGCCCCTCCGACAGTGCAGCGCTCCCTCAGTACTGCCCCTCCGACAGTGCAGCTCTCCCTCAGTACTGCCCCTCCGACAGTGCAGCGCTCCCTCAGTACTGCCCCTCCGACAGTGCAGCGTTCCCTCAGTACTGCCCCTCCGACAGTGAGGCGCTCCCTCAGTACTGCCCCTCCGACAGTGAGGCGCTCCCTCAGTACTGCCCCTCCGACAGTGCAGCGCTCCCTCAGTACAGCCCCGCCGACAGTGCGGCGCTCCCTCAGTACTGCCCCTCCGACAGTGCAGCGCTCCCTCAGTACTGCCCCTCCAACAGTGCGGCGCTCCCTCAGTACTGCCCCTCCGACAGTGCAGCGCTCCCTCTGTACTGCCCCTCCGACAGTGCAGCGCTCCCTCGGTACTGCCCCTCCGACAGTGCAGCGCTCCCTCGGTACTGCCCCTCCGACAGTGCAGCGCTCCCTCAGTACTGCCCCTCTGACAGTGCAGCACTCCCTCAGTACTGCCCCTCCAACAGTGCGGCACTCCCTCAGTACTGCCCCTCTGACAGTGCAGCGCTCCCTCAGTACTGCCCCTCCGACAATGCAGCGCTCCCTCAGTACTGCCCCTCCGACAGTGCAGCTCTCCCTCAGTACTGCCCCTCCGACAGTGCAGCGCTCCCTCAGTACTGCCCCTCCGACAGTGCGGCACTCCCTCAGTACTGCCCCTCCGACAGTGCAGCTCTCCCTCAGTACTGCCCCTCCGACAGTGCAGCACTCCCTCAGTACTGCCCCTCCGACAGTGCGGCACTCCCTCAGTACTGCCCCTCTGACAGTGCACGCTCCCTCAGTACTGCCCCTCCGACAGTGCAGCGTTCCCTCAGTGCTGCCCCTCCGACAGTGCAGCACTCCCTCAGTACTGCCCCTCCGACAGCGCAGCACTCCCTCAGTACTGCCCCTCCGACAGTGCAGCGTTCCCTCAGTACTGCCCCTCCGACAGTGCAGCTCTCCCTCAGTACTGCCCCTCCGACAGTGCAGCGCTCCCTCAGTACTGCCCCTCCGACAGTGCGGCGCTCCCTCAATACTGTCCCTCCGACAGTGCAGCGCTCCCTCAGCACTGCCCCTTGACAGTGCGGCGCTCCCTCAGTACTGCCCCTCCGACAGTGCAGCGCTCCCTCAGCACTGCCCCTCCGACAGTGCGGCGCTCCCTCAGTACTGCCCCTCCGACAGTGCAGCGCTCCCTCAGTACTGCCCCTCCGACAGTGCAGCTCTCCCTCAGTACTGCCCCTCCGACAGTGCAGCACTCCCTCAGTACTGCCCCTCCGACAGTGCGGCACTCCCTCAGTACTGCCCCTCTGACAGTGCACGCTCCCTCAGTACTGCCCCTCCGACAGAGCAGCGTTCCCTCAGTACTGCCCCTCCGACAGTGCAGCACTCCCTCAGTACTGCCCCTCCGACAGCGCAGCACTCCCTCAGTACTGCCCCTCCGACAGTGCAGCGTTCCCTCAGTACTGCCCCTCCGACAGTGCAGCTCTCCCTCAGTACTGCCCCTCCGACAGTGCAGCGCTCCCTCAGTACTGCCCCTCCGACAGTGCGGCGCTCCCTCAGTACTGTCCCTCCGACAGTGCAACGCTCCCTCAGCACTGCCCCTCCGACAGTGCGGCGCTCCCTCAGTACTGCCCCTCCGACAGTGCAGCGCTCCCTCAGCACTGCCCCTCCGACAGTGCGGCGCTCCCTCAGTACTGCCCCTCCGACAGTGCAGCGCTCCCTCAGTACTGCCCCTCCGACAGTGCGGCGCTCCCTCAGTACTGCCCCTCCGACAGTGCGGCACTCCCTCAGTACTGCCCCTCCGACAGTGCAGCGCTCCCTCAGTACTGCCCCTCCGACAGTGCGGCGCTCCCTCAGTACTGCCCCTCCGACAGTGCGGCGCTCCCTCAGTACTGCACTGGAGTGTCAGCCTGGATCTGGTGCTCAGGCTCTGGAGCGGGGACTCGAACCCACAACCTTCTGACTCAAGTTTACGTAGGGTAGAACGTGGGACCTCACACATATCTATATCTTTGTTTAGTTATGCAACCAATATGGTGCAGTCATTACGAATGAAAGACTACAATTTACCTCCAATATTTAGTCAACAACATGCTTTACATAAAGGCTGGGGTGATTTACTTGTGGATTTCTGAGACTCCACTAGGTGGCGATGACCCATGACGTTAATTAACCCCAAGTTGGAGTCTTAAAAACTGCACGATTGCAAAGTGTTGTTGTCGATGGGAATAACAAACGGGGAAAAAAAAACGCTCATTTACATTCATCTTTCCCAAACCGGAGTAACTAACTCAGATACCGACTTTTTAAATATATATATATAAGACAGCACAAGAGGTGCAATGAATTGGGAGGCAGGCAACTGCGAAACAAGATGGGACAGTGCCTGGGATCAATGGCCCCAAATCCTCTGAGACTAACACCGGATGAAATCCCAGCTGACCGGTTGACGGGTCCGGAGTTGGGCCGACCTTTCCTTGTTTGCAGCCCAGAAACCAGGGGACAATGTCTCGCCAAGTCCCGGGAGTGGGAAAGACGTTGAGATCGAGGTTTAGTTGGAATTTTGCAGAATTCCTGCCATTAGCCCGCCAGAGCACTGACCTCCCATTCTATCCCCGTCACATACCGCAGCCTGAGCCAGTCTCTCTCAATGCAGTCATTGTGGAAAAAATCCCCTTCAACAAGGAGTGTGTTGGTTTCTTTTTTTTTAAAGTATTGCCTTGGACAGAAAGATGTGTAAGATTAAGAAAATATAAATGGCTCAGCCAGATAAGGGATGTTTAAATAGATCGAGCGCTTCAGAACTTTGGAAATCTGAAGTTCATTTAAGATTTCTTTTGCCAATATAATGGCTGAAGCATGGGGTTCTGGGAGTTGTAGTTCCCAAGCGTGTTTTATCTGGAATTTACTGCACAGGCTAACATTAGAACTGCAGAAATAACAACAGAAAACGCTGGAAAAACTCAGCAGGCCAGGCAGCATCCGTGGAGAGAGAAACAGAGTTAACGTTTCAGGTCGAAGACCCTTCGTCAGAACTGGAAAAAAGCAGGAAATGAAATAGATTTAAAGCAAGTTTAGGGCTGGGAAAAGGGGGAGGAGGGGATGAAAGAACAAAAGGGAAGGTCAGTGGTAGGATAGAAGGCAGGAGAGATTAAGAGACATTGAGAGACAATACGAGATATTCAAGGCGAGAGGAGGTGGTAATGTGACAGGTTGAGGACAGATGAAGTGTGACATGCGCTGGCGGAATGAAGGACAGCTGCCGGCTTCAGGGAGGGAAGAAAATTAGAACTCCAGAGTTATTTTTCTAAACACAAGAGGCTTCTCATTCTCTCTAAATCAGCCCTTAAAATAAAATAAAGAACGTGCATTTCTACAGCGTCGTTCACAGTGTCCCAAAGCTCTTTACAGCCAATGAAGTACTTTTTGAAGTGTAGTCCCTGTTGTAATGTGGGAAACGCGGCAGCCAATTTGCGCACAGCAAGCTCCCACAAACACCAATGTGATAATGACCAGGTTTTAGTGATGTTGGTTGAGGGATAAATATTGGCCCCAGGACACCGGGGAGAACTCCCCCTGCTCTTCTTTGAAACAGTGGGATTTTTACGTCCACCTGAGAGAGCAGTCCCATCTAGAAAGACAGCACCTCCGACAGTGCAGCACTCCCTCAGCACTGCACTGGAGTGTCAGCCTAGATTTATGTGTTCAAAGTCTCTGGAAGTGGGAACTTGAACCCATGTCTTTTGGACTCAAGAGGCGAGGGTGCTACCAACTGAGCCACGGCTAACACCCTTAGAGCATATTTCTTTACTGTCGTTAATTGTATATTTTCTTGCACTGTGAACTGCCTTGCCAATGTCCCGTGTCCCCCGGTGGCAGTGATTTAAGTGCTCACGTTTACCTTTATCCATGAGTCTTAAGTTGTTTCAATTTAGTTTGTCCACAAAAGAAGCATTCTTTAGATTTTTCATTTTACTGTAATTTTCTGTTTTAATGTGGGATCAGAATACAATAGAATTCTCCATCCATATAGCTATTTATGTCTGAAAACAATACAACATGCAGCAACCTGCATTTATGTTCTTGCCATGGAAGGAGTTCAGCGAAGATTCACAAGGCTGATACCTGGGATGGCAGGAATGACATATGAGGAGAGATTGGGTCGATTGGGCTTATACTCGCTGGAGTATAGAAAATGAGAGGGGATCTCATCGAAACATATAAAATTCTGACAGGTCTGGACAAACTAGATGCAGGAAGAATGTTCCCGATGGTCGGAGAGTCCAGAACCAGGGGTCACAGTCTAAGGATAAGGGGTAAGCCATTTAGGACAGAAATGAGGAGGAATTTCTTCACCCAGAGAGTGGTGAACCTGTGGAATTCTCTACCACAGAAGGTAGTTGAGGCCAAGTCATTAAATATATTCAAGAATGAGTTAGATATATTTCTTAAAGCTAAAGGTATCAAGGGATATGGGGAGAAAGCAGGGACAGGGTACTGAGTTTGGATGATCAGCCATGATCTCATCGAATGGCGGAGCAGGCTCGAGGGGCCGAATGGCCTACTCCTGCTCCTATCTTCTATGTTTCCTATCTTCTATGTATATAGCGCCTGTGACATCGTAAAATGTCCCAAGGCTCTTCACGGGAGCATTGTCAGGCAATACTGGGGGTGCTGGAAATCGGAAATAACAACAGAAAATGCTGGGAAACGCTCAGCAGGTCAGGCAGCGTCTCTGGAGAGAGAGAGAGACAGAGTTAACGTTGCAGAGTGAAAAACTTTATGTCGTGTAACTCATAATGCCTTATTATGCCAGATGAATCTGTGTGTAACTTAGCGTGACCTTCGAAGGCCACAAGTTGTAAAAAGTGGAGTGTTCTTAAGGTCAGTTAGAGGCTGATTTCTCTTAACAGACCCTCAACTCAGTTGGAGGTCAGATGGGTTTCTATTGCACTTAAGTGTGGCTTGTGAAATCAATTAGAAGCTATCTTCATGGGAACATAGGAACAGGAGGAGGCCATTCAGCCCCTCGAGCCTGTTCCGCCATTCAATCACATCAGGGCTGATCTGTATCTTAACTCCATCTACCCGCCTTTGCTCCATATCCCTGTTACCTTTCCCCAACAAAAATCTATCGATCTCGGTCTTGAAAGCTCCAATTGACCCCCCAGTTTCCATAGCTTTTGGGGGAAGAGAGTTCCAGATTTCCACTAGCCTTTGTGTGAAGAAGTGCTTCCGGACATCACCCCTGAACGGCCTGGCTCTAATTTTAAGGTTATGCCCCCTTGTTCTGGACTCCCCCCACCAGAGGAAATAGTTTCTCTCTATTTACCCTGCTGAATCCCTTTATCATTTTAAACACATTCAGTTAGATCACCCCTTAATGTTCTAATCTTAAGGGAACACAAGCCCAGTCTGTGCAACCTGTCCTCGTAATTTAACCCTTTTAGCCCCGGTATCATTCTGGTGAATCTGCGCTGCCTCCCCCGCCAAGGCCAATATAGCCTTCCTGAGGTGCGGGGCCCAGAACTGAACCCAGTTACTCCCGATGGGGTCTGACCGAGGCTCTGTACAGCTGAAGCATCACTTTTGAATTCCAACCCCCTTGAGATAACGACCAACATTCCATTAACCTTTTTGACAACTTTTTGTACCTGTGCCCGAGCTTTTAGTGATCTGTGTATCTGGGCACCCAAACCCCTTTGCTCCTCCACAGCTCCTCGTCTCTCACCCTTGAGAAAATATTCCCATTTGTCTTTCTCAGATCCAAAGTGGATGAGCTCACACTTCCCCACATCGAACTCCATCTGCCAGAGTTTTGCGTTTTCACTTAATCTGTCTGTGTCTCCTTTGTAGCTTCCTCCCCCCATCCAGACTACTTACTGTGACACCTAACAGTTGGGATGTTGGGAGTTTCTTAATACTTTGGAAATAATTGGCTTTCTTTCCCTTTTTTAAAAAAAGAGTGTGATTAATAAGGTCAGTCAGAGTTTACAGACATTCTGGCTCCTGTGTAAGATAACCTACATTACAACAGTGACTACACATCAAAAAAAAGTACTTCATTGGCTGTGAAGCGCTTTGAGACGTCCTGAGGTCGTGAAAGGCGCTATAGAAATGCAAGTCTTTCTTCTTTATACTTTTTTTGACTCAGAAATTTGAATGGACGGGAAAAATGAAGCAGGAGGGACAGAGAATCATAGAATAGCACAGCACAGAAGGAGGCCATTTGGCCCATCGAGTCTGTGCCGGCTCTTTCGAAGAGCAATCCCGTTAGTCCCACTCCCCCGCTCTTTCCCATATCCCTGCAATTGGTTCTCCTTCAAGTATCTAACTTGCATTATGTGGAGCTGACAGTACTCCAGAGACTTGAGCATGTAAATCAGCCGACATTTCAGTGCAGCGCTGAGGGAGGGGCGAGTGGTGGGACGTTAAACCAAGGCCCACCCCCACCACCCCCTTCATCTGCCAGTTGTGGGTCCCTTGGCAATGCTTCGAAGAGCAAGGAGCTCTCCCGGTGTCCTGCCCAACATTCAAAACTCAAGAAGCTCGACACCATCCAGGACAAAGCAGCCCGCTTGATTGGCACCCCATCCACCACCTTAAACATTCACTCCCTCCACCACCGGCGCACCGTGGCTGCAGTGTGCACCATCTACAAGATGCACTGCAGCAACTCGCCAAGGCTTCTTCGGCAGCACCTCCCAAACCCGCGACCTCTTACACCGAGAAGGACAAGGGCAGCAGGCGCACGGGAACACCACCAGCTCCAAGTTCCCCTCCAAGTCACACAACATCCCGACTTGGAAATATATCGGCCGTTCCTTCATCGTCACTGGGTCAAAATCCTGGAACTCCCTCCCTAACAGCACTGTGGGAGCACCTTCACCACACGGACTGCAGCGGTTCAAGAAGGCGGCTCACCACCACCTTCTCAAGGGGCAACTAGGGATGGGCAATAAATGCTGGGCCTTGCAGCGATGCCCACATCCCATGAACGAATAAATTCCTCCTGCAATCAGCAAAAACACGTCAAGTGGTCTCTCGCCTCGCTGTTGCTCGAATGCAGGTTACCTGTACTGTTTTTAGAATATTTAAAATATATACGCACGCCGTGCCATTGATCGAGTGTGATCTGGGGACTGGAACATGGTTGCGAGGTTTACCTGTTTTCAAGGCCATTGCTTTAGAAAGGAAAATCCGGGTAATTGCAGCCGCTGAGGTCAATCAGAGGCCAGTTTTAACTGATTGTAAATGTCAGGCTCCAGTTTAATGACTCCTTGCCTATCGCTAAGAACATTTTTCACCTGTGACACAGAGTGACGTCCGGTGTGTGTCATCAGGAGTGTGACGGATGTGCGGCAGGTGCCAAATCTGTTCACATTAAAGTTTTTGTTGCTTGTAAAAATTTCTTTCTGATTTTGAATCCTTGGACCAATTGTCAGCGAGAGAGAGAGAGAGAGAGTTCCAACGCCAGACAGCATCGCGCTCACCAATTGTCGTCTATTTGGCCATCTTAGTACATTTGCAAACTTCGACTGTTCTGTATTATCAGCAATTCTCTTTCCAAACGCCATAATTCTGCATGCGTGTTTTGTCCACCACTTTGCACAGTCCGACATACCTAAACTCAGCGCAGGGTAAGCACGGTTATAATTCCTGCATCATTCTGGGTTTGTAGGTTAATATAACCCTTGTAATGGGATGCACTTTAATGCAGCTGTTGGAAACAGTTATTTAATCAAATCAGCCCTGATGGTGCTCATTGTAATTGTATGAGTGCCAAAAAGGCATTTGAATAATTACTAACATGTTGCACTGAGCCAATTATTTAAACAGATTTTTTTTCCAGTTTTCCATCAGTGCTTCATATATTTTTTGCTTTTAAAACTGGCAATAAACAAAGTTGTATTAAAGATGGTTTTGTATTTGTACCTCATTATTAAATCACCCAAACAGATTTATTTTCTGATTTGCTTTTTCTGTAACCTGGAAATGTATGCAAATTCTGTTCTATTTAACAGAGGCAATGCCTCGATGTAAAAATTCTCGTCCTTGTTTTCAAAATCCCTCCATGGCCTCCTCGCCCCTCCCGCTCTCTGTAAACCTCCTCCAGCCCCACAAACCCTCCGAGATCTCTGCGCTCCTCCAATTCAGGCCCCTTGAGCATCCCCCGATTTCCATCGCTCCACCATTGTGTCCCGGGGCCAATATTTATCCCTCAACCAACATAACAAAAACAGATGATCTGGTCATTATCACATCGCTGTTTGTGGGAGCTTGCTGTGCGCACATTGGCTGCTGCGTTTCCTACATTACAACAGTGACTACACTTCAAAAAGTACTTCATTGGCTGTAAAGCGCCAATGTCCTCAGGATGTGAAGGGCACGATAGAAATGCAAGTCTTTCTTTATTGGCGGCCGTGCCTTCAGCTGCCTGGGCCCTAAGCTCTGGAATTCCCTCCCTAAACCTCTCCATCTCTCTACCTCTCTCTCCTCCTTTAAGACGCTCCTTAAAACCTACCTCTTTATCCAAGCTTTTGGTCATCTGTCCTAATATCTCCTCATGTCAAATTTTGTCTGATTATACTCCTGTGAAGCGCCTTGGGACGTTTTATTACATTAAAGGCGCTATATAAATGCAAGTTGTTGTTGTGGGCCCATTTCACTGGTGCCAATGGTTTTTTAAGAAAGAAAACAGTTTTCCTGAAACAATTCAGCTGTTGCAGGTATCCTTCACCCCACAGTTTCAATTTTTTTTTATTGCTGTGGAGACACTGAATGAATCCAATGGCCATATTTAGTCCAAGAACACCAGCAAAGATGTGCCGATCCAGGCCAACTTGACCAACCTACCACCAACCCGTCTCAAATCTAGGCGGCCATTTTGGACCGTCGCCAAAGCCCTTCAGCGATCTCCCCTCAGCCTTTATGACCGATGGCGAAATGCTTGGAAGAACTGCGACATACGGAATGGATTCCTTATAGAGGACCCCACAGTACAACCTGAAGGATCAAACCTTCCTCGCAAACAGTGGACAACCATCAACCGCCTCGGAACTGGTCATGGTAGATGCTGCCACCTTCTCCATAGATGGAAGGTTAAAGCATCCCCATCATGTGACTGTGGAGCTCCCGATCAGACCCTGGAGCACATCATTGAGCACTGCCCTCAGAGGAAATTCACAGGCAGCCTACAAGATATCCACGCTGTTACACCGGAAATAGGAGCAGGAGTCGGCCATTTGGCCCCTCGAGCCTGCTCCGCCATTCAATAAGATCATGGCTGATCTTCGACCTCAACTCCACTTTCCTGCCTGATCCCCGTATCCCTTGATTCCCCATGAGTCCAAAAATCTATCGATCTCAGCCTTGAATATACTCAACGACTCAGCATCCACAGCCCTCTGGGGTAGAGAATTCCAAAGATTCACAGCCCTCTGAGTGAAGAAATTCCTCTTCATCTCCGTCTTAAATGGCCGACCCCTTATCCTGAGACTATGCCCCCTAGTTCTAGACTCTCCAGCCAGGGGAAACAGCCTCTCAGCATCTAGAAATTTCACCTGATTTGTATTTGAGATTAGCCAGAGATTCAGGTACAATTTTGATGTATTTTCACCCTTGATGCCTTATCCATCCCACCAGTCCTTTAAAAAAAACTTAGAGAGGGAAAATATTTCTTTCTCAATTAGAGATTCAATGGATAGGGTAGTGTAGTGGTTATGTTACTGGACTAGTAATCCAGAGAATGTGAGTGCGCATGGGAACACCATCACCTCCAAGTTCCCCTCCGAGTCTCACACACACCATCCTGACTTGGAAATATGTCGGCCGTTCCTTCATCGTCGCTGGGTCAAAATCCTGGAACTCCCTCCCTAACAGCACTGTGGGAGCACCTTCACCACACAGACTGCAGCAGTTCAAGAAGACGGCTCACCACCACCTTCTCGAGGGACAACTAGGGATGGGCAATAAATGCCGGCCTTGCTGTGTTTGCAAAGAAGATCTGGAGAGAGATGCACTGGTTTTTGTCAAAGTTCATCCCGAGCTCAGGACTCTGTGCGCTACGGACTGTTCCCAAGGACGCACACCGAGACAAACATCAACTGCTGCCGGAGGACCATCCACTCGGTGAAAGATGGCCCTTTGGTCTGCCTGAAACTTGCTGGTCTTCCAGGGCAGGGAGCTGTCCACGACCGAGTGTTGTAGACCGACACATTCCAAGGCCCAGGACTACGTGCTGAGGGACGCCCTGACGCTTGGTGCCACCGCCGCAAAGGCTCAATGAGGAAAGGACCCTCCCGCCCTTGTACACCAAGGGGTGGGAACCAGTATAAACCCCTCCGCACCTCCCCCTCGGGCTGTATGTAGCAGAAAATGTTTAATGCAATGTAAATGTAGTTGTAAACTGCACTGTAAATGGAATGAGGCACCCTAGAGTGCCATGTACCGTATTTAATCTGTAGTGCGCTGTGAACTGTAACATTTGAATTGTGCAGTAATGTACCTTTCCATATTTTTATGAATAAAGTAAAGCCAGCGACGCCCACATCCCCGTGAATGAAAAAAACGAAATTCCAGCATGGCAGTTTGAGAATTTAAATGTGATTAAGAAAAATAAATAAATCTGGAAATAAAAAGTTGGTGCCAGTCGAAGTGACCGTGAAGCTGTCGGGATTGTTGTCAAAACCCAACTGGCTTTTTTTTAGAAAAGGAAACTTAGCCAGTCTGGCCTATATGTGACTCCAGTCCCATGGTTGACTCTTAATTGCTCTCTGAAATGGTCTGGCAATCTACTCAGTTGGATCTCAGGGCGACTAGCGATGGGCAATAATGCCGGTCTTGCCAGCAACACCCACATCCCGAGAATATCTTTACATAGGATAGGATTACATAGGATATACGGCACAGAAACAGGCCATTCGGCCCAACCAGTCCATGCCGGCGTTTATGCTCCACTCGAGCCTCCTCCCACCTTTCCTCATCTAACTCTATCAGCGTAATTTCCCCATCAAATGTTTATCCAGCCTCCCCTTAAATGCATCTATACTATTCGCTTCAACCACTCCCTGTGGCAGCGAGTTTCACATTCTCACCACTCTCTGGGTAAAGAAGTTTCTTCTGAATTCCCTCTTGGATTTCTTGGTGACTATCTTATATTGATGGCCTCTAGTTTTGCTCTTCCCCACATGTGGAAACATTCTCTCTGTGTCCACTCTATCAAAACCTTTCATCATTTTAAAGACCCCTCTGCCTTCTTTTTTCAAGAGAAAAGAGACCCAGCCTGTTCATCCTTTCCTGATATGTATACCCTCTCATTTCTGGTATCATCCTTGTAAATCTTCTCTGCACCCTCTCCAGTGCCTCTATATCCTTTTTATAATATGGCGACCAGAACTGTACGCAGTGCTCCAAGTGTGGTCTAACTAAGGTTCGATACAGGTTTAGCATCTTTTATCTGGGAGTTGGAACATAGGAACAGGTGTAGGTCATTCAGCCCCTCGAGCCTGTTTCGCTATTCAATTAGATCATGGCTGATCTGTATCCCAACTCCATTTACCAGCCTTGGTTATGTAACCCTTAATACCCTTGCCTAGCAAAAATCTATCAATCTCAGTTTTGAAATTTTCCATTGACCCCCCCAGCCTCAACAGCTTTTTGGGGGAGAGAGTTCCAGATTTCCACCACCCTTTGTGTGAAGAAGTGCTTCCTGACATCACCCCTGAACGGCCTGGCTCTAATTTTAAGGTTACGCCCCCTTGTTCTGGACTCTCCCCACCAGAGGAAATAGTTTCTCTCTATCTACCCGATCAAATCCTTTAATCATCTTAAACACTTCAATCAGGTCACCCCTTAATCTTCTATACTCGAGGCAATACAAGCCCAGTCTGTGCAACCTGTCCTCATAATTTAACCCTTTAAGCCCCGGGTATCATTCTGGTGAATCTGCGCTGCTCCCCCTCCAAGGGCAATATATCCTTACTGAGGTGCGGGGCCCAGAACTGAACCCAGTTACTCCAGATGGGGTCTGACCAGAAACCAGAGCTCTGTCCAGCTGGAACATAACTTCCACCCCTTTGTATTCCAGCCCTCTTAAAATAAAGGCCAACATTCCAGTGGCCTTTTAAATTATTTTTTGTGCCTGTCCACTCGTTGTTATTGATTTGTGTTCTTGGACCCGTAAATTCTCTCGGCTCCTCCTCAGTTCCGAGCTCCTTGTCTTTCAGAGAATCCTCTGATCTGTCTGTCTGAGGTCCAAAGTGGGTGACCTCACACTTCCCCACGTTGAACTTTCATCTGCCACAGTTTTGCCCTCTCACTGAATCTATCGATGTCCCTTTGCAACTTTCTGCTCCCGTCTACACTCTTTACTGTGCCACCTAACTTAGTGTCGTCAGCAAACTTCGATATACGGCTCTCTATTCCTTCATCCATGCCGTTGATAAATATAGTGAAATGCTGCCCCAAAAAGCTGTAGAAGCTACATCATTACATAAATTTAAAACAGAAATCGACAGTTTCCTAGAAGTAAAGGGAATTAAGGGTTACGGGGAGCGGGCAGGAATTTGGACATGAGTCTAGGTTCGATCGGTCATGGCCCTGTGGGTAGCATGGCGGGCCCAGGGGCCGTGTAGCCTGATCCTGCTCCTATTTCGTGTGTCCAATTCTGTTAGGTTCAGGAGATGGTTCTGTGATAGTAGATTGGCGGTTAGGATCAGATCAGCCATGATCTTATTGAATGGCGGAGCAGGCTCGAGGGGCCAATTGGCCTACTCCTGCTCCTATTTCTTATGTTCTTATGTTCTAAAGCTGAGGACCCAGTACAGATCCCTGGGAGACACCACTAGTCAACTTGTCAATTTGAGTACATACCCATTATCCCTACTCTCTGTCTCCTATCCAAGCGAATAGGTTGCCTCCAATTCCACGCGCTCTCATTGTTGTTAACAGTCTCTTGTGTGGAACCTTGTCGAATACCTTCTGGAAGTCCATATAAACAACATCCAGAGACATTCTCTTATCTACCACGTTAGTGACCTCCTCAAAAAATTCAACTAGGTTCCTTAGACATTGACTTACCCTTTACCAATCCATGCTGGCTCTCTCTGATCAGCTCATATTGTCCAAATGCTCAGTCACTGTGTCCCTAATGACAGATTCTAGTAACTTCCCCACAGCTGACGTTAGACTAACAGGCCTATAATTTCTTGGTTTATCTCTCTTACCCTTCTTAAATAATAGAGTGACATTGGCAATAGTGGAGTGGCATTGGCAATAGTGGCATACTGGCGTGACATTGGGTTTCTAGATTTTTTGTTCTCTTTGTGAGTATTACTATGAACCTCTGAATATTTGTTACCACTTGTACCTAGGCTTTAATGACATGTATGTTCCTTCAAAAGTACCAGGAAGGATTTCTTTGTCCTGGACCCTGGCTGAGCAGATTAATTAATGCTACATTGTATTGTCAGCTTGGCTAAGTTGCTAGCACTCTTGTTTTGTAAGGTTGTACTGTGGCTCAGTGGGTAGCACTCCAACCTTGTAGTCATGAAGGCCGTGTGGTTCCAGCCCCACTCCAGGGACTTGAGCATAAAATCTAGGCTGACACTCCACTGCAGTACTGAGGGAGCGCCGCACTAGAGGTGCAGTACTGAGGAAGTGTAGTCACTGTTGTAATGTAGGAAGCTTGGCAGCCAATGTGCGCACAGCAAGCTCCCACAAACAGCAGTGTGATAATCGCCTGATGCTGCCTGAGTGTTTCCAGCATTTTTTTTACTATGTGTTAATTCACGGGATGTGGGCGTCGCTGGCAAGGCCAGCATTTATTGCCCATCCCTAGTTGGCCCTTGAGAAGGTGGTGGTGAGCCGCCTTCTTGAACCGCTGCAGTCCGTGTGGTGAAGGTACTCCCACGGCGCTGTTAGGGAGGGAGTTCCAGGATTTTGACCCAGTGACGATGAAGTTGTCTTTATTAAAACTACAACAACTTGTATTTATATCACGCCTTTAATGTAGTAAAACATCCCAAGGCGCTTCACAGCAGCGATTATGAAACAAAATTTTGCACCGAGCCACATAAGGAGATATTAGGACAGGTGAAAGAGGTAGGATTTAAGGAGCATCTTAAAGGTAGAGAGAGAGCTAGAGAGGCGGAGAGGCTTAGGGACAGATTACCTGGTCATTATCTCATTGCTGTTTGTGGGAGCTTGCTGTGCACAAATTGGCTGCCGCGTTTCCTTCATTACAACAGTGACCACACTTCAAAGCTACTTCATTAGCTGTAAAGTGCTTTGGGACGTCCTGAGGATGTGAAAAGAGCTGTAGAAATGCAACAAAAGCGAAATAGTGCGGATGCTGGAAATCTGAAATAAAAACAGAGAATGCTGGAAACACTCCGGGTCAGGCAGCCTCTGTGGAGCGAGAAACAGAGTCAATGTTTCAGCTCGATGACCCTTCGCCAGAACTGGAAAAAGTTGGAGATTTAATAGGTGTTAAGCAAGTACTGAGGCAGGGAAAGGCAAGTGTTCACATAAATGCAAGTCCTTCCTTCTGTCGTTTTCTCTTTCTTTCCTTCCTTCCCTCTTCCTTCCTCTCTCCTTTCCTTCCTCTTCTCTTCCTTCTTTTCTCTTCCCTCCTCTTCCTTCACCTTCTTTCCTTACCTCTCGCTTCCATCACTCCTCTTCTCTTCTCTTCCTTCCTCTCTCTTCCTTCCTTCCTCTTCTCTTCCTTCTTTTCTCTTCCTTCCTTTTCTCTTTCCTTTCTTTCCTTTTCTCTTCCTTCACCTTCTTTCCTTCCCTCTTCCTTCCTCTCTCTTCCCTTCTCTCCCCTCTGAAGTTGTCACATGGTTGGGACTACAAGTCCCAGCAGGCTCCGTCACAGGCAGGCTCCGCACATGCGCGCTGGCCTGTTTTTTGGCCCGGGGCTGGGGGGGCGCCGCAGCGCCAGTGCGCAGACTCGGGGAGAGGAGCCGGCAGCGCCAGTGCGCAGACTCGGAGGCCGGCAGCGCCAGTGCGCAGACTCGGGGGCCGGCAGCGCCTGTGCGCAGACTCGGGGGCCGGCAGCACCAGTGCGCAGACTCGGGGGAGCCGGCACTTCGCTTCATTCCAGTTTGTCATTCCTGGAATTCCTGCGAGCGCCGCGATTCCCGGCTCGGCAAAGCTCAGCCCCCGGCAAACACCCCATAATAGACACCCCAGCTACCAGCCGCGCAAAGTGTTTCGTTTCTTTCCCCCCCCCCCCCCCAAAATTTAAAAAAAAAAATAATTCCTGTATTTATAAGAGTTTTTAAACAAATCCTGAGGTGAGTTTGTATCTTTTGTTGTTTGCAACAATGTATCTATTTTTCAATGTATCGAATTTTTTTTGCAACAAGAAGCAATGGAATGGATACTTCTGGGCGTGTGGGAAAAAAATCTCTTTAAAATGTCTTTATTTATGGTAAAATAAAGAGAAATCAGGCAGTGTTCGGTGTGGCTTTGCTGAGCAGCTCCAGCCCGCTCCCCGCGCCCAGCAAATCTCCCACATTTTTCACATTTTTCCCTCTCTCTCTCTCTCTCTCTCCCTCTCTGTCTCTCTCTCCTAAAGCAGAACTTCCGCAAGTCTTCAGAGGGAGAGAATTATTTCTTTTTTTTAAATTAAAAAAAATAACATATCTAGAAATAAACCAGCGAGGGACTGTAGTGATTTGCTTGTTGATTTTTTGTTGTTGTATTTTTCGATGTGTTGTGTTTTTTTTTCCCTCCCTTGTTGTCTGCTGGAGTAAAACCGATAATGAAAGGCGAATTTTTTTTGTCTTTTTCCCCCCCCCCCTATTGCTGGTTGCAGGGGGAAGGAGCTGCCGCAGGAGATTGCTGGCTGGCTGTGTTTGGGGCTGGGAGACAGAGCCCGCCCGCCTTGCCTGCCACACCGAGAACTTGTTGCAAATCCGACTGCTTTTCCCTCTCTCCGAGTAAGTAATTCAATTCCTCTACCCATTTCTCTCTCTTTTTAATACGCACACACACACAGTAAATATTTGCTTAGATTCTGACGTAAGGGTGCAGTGATTTCCACAAAGTACACACCTCTCTTAAAAATCTCAGACCTGCACTTTTCTATATTTTTATGTATTGCTTTTTAAAAAAAATCAGCTTCTCGCTCAGTTTGCAAATGCCATTGTGGCATGTGGAGAGGGGCAGATTCTCTAGATCCAAATGGAATTTGTAGCTATGCGAAGTAGGAAATAGTTATTCCGTGTTTTTTTTTTCAAACATCCTTTCTTTGATAGTTTACACCTTTTTGGTAGGTTTATTTTGCGTGCCTGATTTAGCCCTTGTGTTGTAAATGTATGGGCTTGTAATCGTTCATTTTGCCCTCTGGAGAATTGTTAAATAATTTAGTCCAGTAAAGGGGGCTGCAGATGAATTGAGGATGGTGGTTGGTAGCAGGGCACCTTGTGTAAGGTTTATTTTTTAATTGAAATTGATTGCTTTGGAAACAGCATTTCTGGATTAAGGCTGTGTTAGTGTTGGGAAGGTAGTCACAGCCTGGAGTCGTGATATCAATGTGCCAGGCATGGTTTAAGGGGTCTGTCTGGGGAATTGGCGGAAGCACATTTCTCAAAACCCAGCTCGTTTTCAGAAAATTGTTAACTTGGTTAGGATGAAGGTTCTGGGAGTTGAATTCCACACTTCAGTTAGTGTTTAGGATCTGTGTGAAACTCTGTTCGCATTATGAAGCAACTTAACAAAAAAAATCTTTGTGTGTGTGGGGGGGGTGGGGGGGGGGGGGTGAGTGTGTGTGAGTGCATTTTTGTGTCTTAATTCATTCCTAGACATTGGGTAAAGCTGAATTCTGATGCTGTTTGGCAGCAAGAAAAACTGTTATTTTCTGGATTATTAAATAATTAAAATATTTTCCAAAATGTGATACTTTGTAGCTGTTAGTTGCCAGGATAAAATTCTGTAATATTTACAGGATGTTCTATATTATCATAAAACTTTATAAGACCTGTCCTGTATTCTTTACTCTCTCTCTCTCTCTCTCTTGCACTTTTTCCATCTTTTTTCTTTCTCTTTCTTTTCTTTCTATTTCTTTCTCCTTTCCTTTTTTTCTTTTTCACTTTTTTTTTCTTTTTTCTCCTTTCTTCTCTCATTTTTCCCTCTCTCCCTCTTTCTCTCTTTCCTTTCTCTTTTTTTACTTTCTCTCTCTCGTGCTTTCTCTCTTTATTCTGGAAGATATTTTGTTCCAAATTATAAGTTGAGTTTCCCCTCGCCTTGAGAGCAAGGAGTCAGGAATTAATGAACTTTAAAATGGAGCTCAGACATTGGCCAGTGCCAGTTACCATAATGTTGTGTGTCTGGTTTTTGAATGGTTGGTTGTGGAATAGTTTCATGTTTTGTAAAAGTGACTGAACTTCATGCAGATGCTATCGTGGAGTGTGATAAAGGTTGAAGGAAGTGCATCTTACGTAGTGGGGTGGATGTGATTCAAGCCCCCCAAAAAATACATTGAAGCGGCGGAGTCAGAATGATTGCTTATCAGAAAAAAAAATCAGATTTCATAAACACACTACTTGTAAATTTAAGAGTTCCAGTTTATTAGGCTGTGTGGCAGTTGACAGCAGCTGCTCAGACTCTTAATGTACCGGAGGAGTTGGAAAACCGTGTGAAATACCTTCATCCTGAGTTCGGAAAGTTTATTTTCACATGTTTGATTATACTGATTGTGTGCGCATTACCATTCTGAAGCTTGACATGGTTGCAAATGCTAAATCATTTTCATTACCATTTTAAGTAGTTGTAGATTTGTGTGTTATTTTTTAATCTGTCATACTTAAACTCGCAGTTTATTTTTTTAAATGGTAATTTTATTGGAATCTGTGGATAATGTTTTTGCATCTTGACTGTGAATTAGTTTCTTCATGGTCAAGTACAGTTGCTAACCGTTACAAGGCCTAGTTTCTAAACGTGTCGTATTCTCATTCTCTCTTTCCCCGCCCCCCCCCCCGGCCCAGCTGGTCGGTCACTCCAGTGAAGCGCAGTTTCTTTATGTCTATTGAATGTTACCGTACCCACGAGCCTGAGTAATTATAACGGCGATTATTCGCAGTAGACGGGCGTAACCTCTCTCACTTTCAAAATGGACACCGGTTGCGTCGTTCGTTCCATTGGATCACACCACAGGAGGAGGCCATTCAGCCCCTCGAACCTGTTCCGCCATTCAATTAGATCGCGGCTGATCTGTATCTTAACTCCATCTGCCCGCCTTGGTTCCGTAACCCTTAATACCCTTACCCAACAAAAATCTATCAATTTCATTTTTGAAATTTTCAGCCTCAACAGCTTTGTGGGGGGCCGGGGGGGGGGAAGGGGAAGAGTTCCAGATTTCCACTAACCCTTTGTGTGAAGAAGTGCTTCCTGACATCACCCCTGAACGGCCTGGCTCTAATTTTAAGGTTATGCCCCCCTTGTTCTGGACTCCCCCCACCAGAGGAAATAGTTTCTCTCTATCTACCCTATGAATTCCTTTTAATCTTAAACACCTCAATTAGATCATCCCTTAATCTTCTATAATCGAGGGAATACAAACCCAATCTATGCAACCTGTCCTCATAATTTAACCCTTTCTGGTATGATTCTGGTGAATCTGCGCTGCTCCCCCTCCAAGGCCAGTCTATCCTTCCTGAGGTGCGGGGCCCAGAACTGAACCCAGTTACTCCCGATGGGGGTCTGACCAGAGCTCTGTCCAGCTGTAACATAACCTTACACCCCCTTTGTATTCCAGCCCCCTTGAGATAAAGGCCAGCGTCCCATTAGACCTGTTAATTTATTTATTTTTGAACGGCCTAGCTGTAATTTTAAGGTTGTGCCGCCTTGTTCTGGACTCCCACTGCCAGAGGAAATGGGAAATGCGACCTGATCAACTTCAGCTCGCGCCAATGCTACCAAAACAACCACTGTTAAAATTATAATGAAAAGTAGAAAGTCAGATTTGAGCTTTCCTTCTTGCCCCTGGACCGTAATCTCTCTCTAACTTCATGTGAAGATTTGTGCTGTAAACGCGCACCTCTTTTAGCCAGGTGTCTGTCTGTTTGGGTAGCGCTCAGTATCATCAGATACAGCACAGAAGGAGGCCATTCGGCCCATCATGCCTGTGCCGGCTCTTTGAATAGAGCTAGACAGACTGGATGCAGGGAGGATGTTTTCCCCTGGCTGGGGGGGTCTAGAACGAGGGGTCACAGTCTCAGGATACAGGGTGGGACATTTAGGACTGAGATGAGGAGAAATGTCTTCACTCAGAGGGTGGTGAACCTGTGGAATTCTCTACCACAGAAGGCTGTGGAGGCCAAGTCACTGAATATATTTAAGAAGGAGATAGATCGATTTCTAGACACAAAAGGCATCAAGGGGTATGGGGAGAGAGCGGGAATATGGTATTGAGATAGAGGATCAGCCATGATCATATTAAATGGCGGAGCAGGGCCGAATGGCCGACTCCTGCTCCTATTTTTCTATGTTTCTATCCGATTAGTCCCACTCTCCTCTCCCCCACCCCCCTCCCCCTTTGCTCTTTCCCCATTAGCCCTGTGCAAATTCTTTCCTTTTCAAGTATTTATCCAACTCCCTTTTGAAAGTGACCGTTGAATCTGCTTCCATCCACCGCCCGTTTAGGCAGCGCGTTCCAGAGGATGCCTCTCATGCCGGTGGTGTGTGTTGGTCTCATGTCGGAGGATCCTGTCTGCGTGGACCAGGGGGGCTGGGAAACATTGGGCCGAGCCCGGTGAATCTAGCAGTGGGGGGGGTGGGGGTGGGGGGGGGGGGGGGGGGGGCATCGAGTGACCCGACTGACCAGTGAGTTCACCTCGACAGCAATCTGAGCTCGCTGCTTTGTGCTCACGCAGGCATGAAGTGTCTAGTGCTGGCTTTTCTTTGCAAGCTGGCTTTAATATGTGTGAAGGATGACTCTATAACACTGGGCCACTGTTTCTCGCTATGGACCAGCGCCTCTGTCAACGCTTGGTCTTGGCAGCCTCATTTCAAGCCCTGTTGCACTCGAAGTTTGATTCCCCTCAACAGCACAAAAACCTGCAGTAGGTAGAACGGTTTGTAAAAGCCCCACCGTAACTTCAGTTCACAACTCGTCAACGCCACTGAAATTTGCCTGTTGCGTATTGAATAAAAAAACCTTTCAAGGTAGCACGAGCTGAGTTGAGGGGTTGTGTTTTAAAAAAAAAACCAAAACGCTACTTTTTTGACGAACTGAGTTGTAATTGGAGTATCCAAAATTCAACCTACACCGTATCAAGTTTCGTATTGACAGCGAGCTGCCTTATAAAATGCAGTGTGTGTTTGTTCTGCGATTGGGAGCTATGCTGCCAGCTGTTTATTGCCCATAATGCCTTGATTTATTAAAGCCTGCAGCAACTTAGCAGAAAAGGTTTGACATATACAACGTTCTGCTGTAGCGAGCATCTAAACAAAGTTTATTAAAATTCAATGTCTTAAAAGATTTGTGCTTAAGCGATATTTTATACCTGTCAACACCGGCAAAGTGGTTAAGGCAAGAGTGAAGAGATTGTAAACTGTAAAATAGTGCAGACTTTTTTTTAAAAAAAGGGCACGTTCCCTTTTTAATAAGATCAAGTTGTGTGGTCTGGAAAATCTGGATTTTTGCGACGTTTTTGCTAATTGAAAACTATCTCCCTTTTTGTTTGGATGGATTTCCAGCAGACCAGTTAATGTGGTGTTTGTTAACGCTCCCCCCTTTTCGACTGCTTCATCATTACCACAGTAAACAGATTTGCTTTTTAACCTCTGACATGGCAAGATGGTGAGAATTAAATTTGTTCGTTGAGGGGACGGGGATTGGATTGTAATCGAGGCTTCTATTCTGTTGTAGATTTATAGAGGTGTAAGTAACAGGCACTTGATTTTATTACATTTTGGGGAAAAGTGGGTTTAAATCATGTGATTTTTTTTTTCGTTCAGTAAATGATCAGTTGCTGTGTCGTCTTTTTATTGGGTATATTTTAATTTACTTTGGTGCTTATGTAACCCAGAGGGTCTGGACTAATAAGCCAGGGAACGCGAGTTCAAATCTCACCCTGACAGTTTGAGAATTGGAAATTACTTTTACAAAAAAAAGATTAATCTTGAAATAAAAAGCTGGTGTCAGTAAAAGTGACCATGAAGCTGTCGGATTGTCGTAAAAACCCAACGGGCTCACTAACGGGAAGGAAATTTGCTGTCCTTACCCGGTCTGGGTCTTTGTGTGACTCCAGTCAGTGTCAGCTGTGACTCAGTGGGTAGCACCCTCGTCTCTGAATCAGAAGGTCATGGGTTCAAGCCCGACTCCAGAGACTTCAGCACAAAAATCTAGGCTGACACTCCAGTGCAGTACTGAGGGAGCGCTGTGCAGTACTGAGGGAGCGCCGCACTGTCGGGAGGACAGTACTGAGGGAGCGCCGCACTGTCGGAGGGGCAGTGCTGAGGGAGCGCCGCACTGTCGGGAGGACAGTACTGAGGGAGCGCCGCACTGTCGGGGGGGCAGTACTGAGGGAGCGCTACACAGTCGGAGGGGTCGTACTGAGGGAGCGCTGCACTTTAAACCGAGGCCCCGTCTGCCCCTCCGGTGGACGTAAAAGATCCCATGGCCACTATTTCGAAGAAGAGCTGGGGAGTTCTCCCTGGTGTCCTGGGGCCAACATTTATCCCTCAACCAACATAACAAAAACAGATGCTCTGGTCATTATCACATTGCTGTTTGTGGGAGCTTGCTGTGCGCAAATTGGCTGCCGCGTTTCCCACATTACAACAGTGACTACACTTCAAAAAGTACTTCATTGGCTGTAAAGCGCTTTGAGACATCCGGTGGTCGTGAAAGGTGCTATAGAAATGCAAGTCTTTTCTTTTCCAGTCCCACATCAACGTGGTTGACTCTGAGCTGGCCACTCGGTTCTGTCAAACCCACTGCGGTTCAAGAAGGTGGCTCACCACCTCCGGGCAACTAGATATGGGGCAATAAATTCCAGCACCGCCCACGTCCTAGAGAATTAATTAAAAAAAAAAGTCCTTTAAACATTTTTAGAAATGTTTTATTGTGCTGAAACGCTATTACAAGATTGCAGGAGCATCAATTAAAGCTGCCTGATTGTACATGATCCTCCCCCCGCCGCCCCCCCCTCAAGAAAAGAGGCAAACTTTGGACTAACAGTGAAGAAAATGTGTCTCCAAGTTCGTAGAAAGATTAAAGGATGTTGATGTACAAGATTGTGCGAGTGGCTTCACCCATTGCTCCTGTGAAGCGCCTTGGGACATTTTAGTACATTAAAGGCGCTATATAAATGCAAGTTATTGTTCAGATTAATTCAGTGAAATCCAAAAGTAGGAATGGACTAGTGTTTCGTTCTCGTCTATGTCGGATGAGCCAGAAGGAGGTGGTGATTAAGTGTAGATGCATGACAAAGCACTGCACTGAATAAGAATTTTCCTTTTGGTATTGGTAATTGCGAGCTCTCTTTCTCCCCGCCCCCCCCCCACTTCCCTTCAAAGCTGTTGGGGCTGGGCTGGTGGGGGGGGTCAATTGAAAATTTCAAAACTGATTTTGATAGATTTTTGTTGGGCAAGAGTATTAAGGGTTATGGAACCAAAGTGGGTAACATCGAAACTAGGAGCAGGAGTAGGCCATTCGGCCCGTCGAGCCTGCTCCACCATTCAATACAATCATGGCTGATCATCCAAATCCAGTACCCTGTCCCTGCTTTCTCACACCGAATCCCCACATCGAGCCTGCACCTATCCCACCCTATCCCCATAACCCCACGTATTTAATTCCCCCTAACATATCCCATCCTATCCCCGTAACCCCACATATTTAATCCCCCCCTAACACTAAGGGTCAATTTATCATAGCCAAATCAACCTAACCCGCACATTTTTGGACTGTGGGAGGAAACCGGAGCACCCGGAGGAAACCCACGCAGACACGGGGAGAATGTGCAAACTCCACACAGACAGTCACCCGAGGCCAGATTCAGACCCGGGTCCCTGGCGCTGTGAAGCACCAGTGCTAACCACTATGCCACCGTGTTGCCCTAGATGGAGTACAGCTAGCGATCCGCCGTGATCTAATTGAATGGCGCAACAGGTTCGCGGGGCTGAATGGCCTCCTCTTCCTATGTTCCCTGTAATCGCTTGACATGAGCATTAGAAATTGTTCTGCTCAGTTACGAGATAATGGATGATGATTGGTAATGATGAGAAATGTTAATACATTCTCTACATATTGAGTTAATACACTATTTGGCTTGTCCTTTAAAAGACTTTGAGGTCGCATTTGATTTCTGTGTGTTCAGCTTTTTTGTCCTAATTCAATGCAGTTTTAGGTTTAGGGGGGAAAAAAAAAGACTCTGGAATATTAATCCTCCTACCAGGCAGTCACATCTAACATTGGTATACAGTGGTTTGGCATTCCTAAATGCTGCAGTTAATTAAATACAAAGCCATGATCATTTTTAGAAATGTATCTTTGAAGGCAGTAACATGGACCAAAAAAAAAACCCTCCTCGGAGGAATGAAGGAGATTGCAACAGCTCATTAACCTCTTAAATCGGGATCCAGAATTAGCCCAGGCTGATGGGATGGGAGTCTTACTGATGGCTGTGAGGCGATCGCGACTGAGGGGAGTTTGGGCTGTAGCTAAGAGTCCACTGCAAAGGTCTACCCATGATTTGAACTCTAATTGGGCAATTACACACAAAGAAAAGTAAGCAACGAATGGAGTTGGAATGGTCCCCTAGTTCCTGAACACCAGCAGGTCTCATTGCAAGCCAATTGCTGACCATCTAGGACTGAGATGAGGAGGAATTTCTTCACTCGGAGGGCTGTGAATCTTTGGAATTCTCTGTCCCAGAGGGCTGTGGATGCTGAGTCTTTGAGTATATTCAAGGCTGAGATCGATAGGTTTTTGGACTCTAGGGGAATCGAGGGATATGGGGATAGGACGGGAAAGTGGAGTTGAGGTCGAAGATCAGCCATGATCTTATTGAACGGCGGAGCAGGCTCGAGGGGCCGAATGGCCCACTCCGGCTCTATGTTCTTATGCACCTTAGATTTCACGTTGAGCTCATCACGGATACTAGATTTGAACACCTACCCACCAAACATGTGTTGTAGTGATAAAGAGGAACGAAAGAACTTGCATTTCCACAGCACCTTTCATAACTTCGGGACGTCCCAAAGCGTTTTACAGCCAGTGAAACACTTTTAAAGTGTAGTCACTGCTGTAATGTAGGAAATGCACAAATAGCAATGTTTTAGTGATGCTGGTTGAGGGATAAATATTGGCCAGGACACCGGGGAGAACTCCCCCTTACTCTTCTTCGAATAGTGGCCGTGGGATCTTTTACGTCCACCAGAGAGAGCAGACGGGGCCTCGGTTTAACATCGCATCTGAAAGACGGGGCGTTCTCCCCAGTGTCCTGGCCAATATTTATCCCTCGAACTACATCCCTTTTTAAAAATAAATAAATAAATAAATAAAGCGGATTGTCTGGTTAATTATCTCATCGCTGTTTGTGGGATCTTGCTGTGCATAAATTGGCTGCTGTCTTTCCCGCATTACAACAGTGACTCCACTTCAAAAAGTACTTCATCGATCGTAAAGCGCTTTGGGACGTCCCGAGGTTGTGAAAGGCGCTGTAGAAATGCAAGTTTATTCTTGGTATTGGGAGCAATGCTGCTCCCAGTGAGGACAGTTACTGGGGGGAGTGGATCGGGAGCTTGCTGCTGACACTGGGTGCAGAAAGAGGTAGCCTGCTTTTTTTTTACATCAACAACCGCTCCCTCGCATTCAAAAGCCTAAATTAACCAGAAGAAATATGCAACTTTAAACATTGTATTTTAAAGTAAACTCTGTTTTATAAATTGACCTGTCAAATTAAAATGTTGAATTTCCAGCTAAGTATTGTCCAGCACACACTGTGTCCAGATGTATAACTTTGTTGCAGATATAAAACTTTTTATTGACAAAG
>CM059434.1:5010310-5017810 GCA_030390025.1 Squalus acanthias | reverse complement strand
CTCTCTCTCTGTCTGCGCCTCTCTCTCTCTCTCTGTCTGCGCCTCTCTCTCTCTCTCTGTCTGCGCCTCTCTCTCTCTCTCTGTCTGCGCCTCTCTCTCTCTCTCTGTCTGCGCCTCTCTCTCTCTCTCTGTCTGCGCCTCTCTCTCTCTCTCTGTCTGCGCCTCTCTCTCTCTCTCTGTCTGCGCCTCTCTCTCTCTCTCTGTCTGCGCCTCTCTCTCTCTCTCTGTCTGCGCCTCTCTCTCTCTCTCTGTCTGCGCCTCTCTCTCTCTCTCTGTCTGCGCCTCTCTCTCTCTCTCTGTCTGCGCCTCTCTCTCTCTCTCTGTCTGCGCCTCTCTCTCTCTCTCTGTCTGCGCCTCTCTCTCTCTCTGTCTGCGCCTCTCTCTCTCTCTCTCTGGTCTGCGCTCTCTCTCTCTCTCTGTCTGCGCCTCTCTCTCTCTCTCTGTCTGCGCCTCTATCTCTCTCTCTCTGCTCTGCGCCTCTCTCTCTCTCTCTGTCTGCGCCTCTCTCTCTCTCTCTGTCTGCGCCTCTCTCTCTCCTCTGTCTGCGCCTCTCACTCTCTCTCTGTCTGCGCCTCTCTCTCTCTCTCTGTCTGCGCCTCTCTCTCTCTCTCTGTCTGCGCCTCTCTCTCTCTCTCTGTCTGCGCCTCTCTCTCTCTCTCTGTCTGCGCCTCTCTCTCTCTCTCTGTCTGCGCCTCTCTCTCTCTCTCTGTCTGGCCTCTCTCTCTCTCTCTGTCTGCGCCTCTCTCTCTCTCTTCTGTCTGCGGCCTCTCTCTCTCTCTCTGTCTGCGCCTCTCTCTCTCTCTCTGTCTGCGCCTCTCTCTATCTCTCTGTCTGCGGCCTCTCTCTCTCTCTCTGTCTGCGCCTCTCTCTCTCTCTGTCTGCGCCTCTCTCTCTCTCTGTCTGCGCCTCTCTCTCTCTCTCTGTCTGCGCCTCTCTCTCTCTCTCTGTCTGCGCCTCTCTCTCTCTCTCTGTCTGCGCCTCCTCTCTCTCTCTCTGTCTGCGCCTCTCTCTCTCTCTCTGTCTGCGCCTCTCTCTCTCTCTCTGTCTGCGCCTCTCTCTCTCTCTCTGTCTGCGCCTCTCTCTCTCTCTCTGTCTGCGCCTCTCTCTCTCTCTCTGGTCTGCGCTCTCTCTCTCTCTCTGTCTGCGCCTCTCTCTCTCTCTCTGTCTGCGCCTCTCTCTCTCTCTCTGTCTGCGCCTCTCTCTCTCTCTCTGTCTGCGCCTCTCTCTCTCTCTCTGTCTGCGCCTCTCTCTCTCTCTCTGTCTGCGCCTCTCTCTCTCTCTCTGTCTGCGCCTCTCTCTCTCTCTCTGTCTGCGCCTCTACTCTCTCTCTCTCTGTCTGCGCCTCTCTCTCTCTCTCCTGTCTGCGCCTCTCTCTCTCTCTCTGTCTGCGCCTCTCTCTCTCTCTCTGTCTGCGCCTCTCTCTCTCTCTCTGTCTGCGCCTCTCTCTCTCTCTCTGTCTGCGCCTCTCTCTCTCTCTCTGTCTGCGCCTCTCTCTCTCTCTCTGTCTGCGCCTCTCTCTCTCTCTCTGTCTGCGCCTCTCTCTCTCTCTCTGTCTGCGCCTCTCTCTCTCTCTCTGTCTGCGCCTCTCTCTCTCTCTCTGTCTGCGCCTCTCTCTCTCTCTCTGTCTGCGCCTCTCTCTCTCTCTGTCTGCGCCTCTCTCTCTCTCTCTGTCTGCGCCTCTCTCTCTCTCTCTGTCTGCGCCTCTCTCTCTCTCTCTGTCTGCGCCTCTCTCTCTCTCTCTGTCTGCGCCTCTCTCTCTCTCTCTGTCTGCGCCTCTCTCTCTCTCTCTGTCTGCGCCTCTCTCTCTCTCTCTGTCTGCGCCTCTCTCTCTCTCTGTCTGCGCCTCTCTCTCTCTCTCTGTCTGCGCCTCTCTCTCTCTCTCTGTCTGCGCCTCTCTCTCTCTCTCTGTCTGCGCCTCTCTCTCTCTCTCTGTCTGCGCCTCTCTCTCTCTCTCTGTCTGCGCCTCTCTCTCTCTCTCTGTCTGCGCCTCTCTCTCTCTCTCTGTCTGCGCCTCTCTCTCTCTCTCTGTCTGCGCCTCTCTCTCTCTCTCTGTCTGCGCCTCTCTCTCTCTCTCTGTCTGCGCCTCTCTCTCTCTCTCTGTCTGCGCCTCTCTCTCTCTCTCTGTCTGCGCCTCTCTCTCTCTCTCTGTCTGCGCCTCTCTCTCTCTCTCTGTCTGCGCCTCTCTCTCTCTCTGTCTGCGCCTCTCTCTCTCTCTCTGTCTGCGCCTCTCTCTCTCTCTCTGTCTGCGCCTCTCTCTCTCTCTCTGTCTGCGCCTCTCTCTCTCTCTCTGTCTGCGCCTCTCTCTCTCTCTCTGTCTGCGCCTCTCTCTCTCTCTCTGTCTGCGCCTCTCTCTCTCTCTCCTGTCGGCGCCTCTCTCTCTCTCTCTGTCTGCGCCTCTCTCTCTCTCTCTGTCTGCGCCTCTCTCTCTCTCTCATGTCTGCCGCCTCTCTCTCTCTCTGTCTGCGCCTCTCTCTCTTCTCTGTCTGCGCCTCTCCTCTCTCTCTGTCTGCGCCTCTCTCTCTCTGCTCTGTCTGGCCCTCTCTCTCTCTTCTCTGTCTGCGGCCTCTCTCCTCTCTCTCTGTCTGCGCCTCCTCTCTCTCTCTCCTTCTGCGCCTCTCTCTCTCTCTGTCCTGCGCCTCTCTCTCTCCTCTCTTACTGCGCCTCTCTCTCTCTCTCTGTCTGCGCCTCTCTCTCTCGCTCTGTCTGCGCCTCTCTCTCTCTCTCTGTCGGTCGCCTCTCTCTCTCTCTCTGTCTGCGCCGCTCTGCTCTCTCTCTGTCTGCGGCCTCGCTCTCTCTCTCGGGCTGGCGCCTCTCTCTCTCTCTCTGTCTGCGCCTCTCTCTCTCTCTCTGTCTGCGCTCCTCTCTCTCTCTCTCTGTCTGCGCCTCTCTCTCTCTCTCTGGTCTGCGCCTCTCTCTCTCTCTCTGTCTGCGCCTCTCTCCGCCTCTGTCTGCGCCTCTCTCCGCCTCTGTCTGCGCCTCTCTCTCTCTCTCTGTCTGCGCCTCTCTCTCTCCTCTGTCTGCGCCCTCTCTCTCTCTCTGTCTGCGCCTCTCTCTCTCTCTCTCTCTGCGCCCTCTCTCTCTCTCTGTCTGCGCCTCTCTCTCTCTCTCTGTCTGCGCCTCTCTCTCTCTCTCTGTCTGCGCCTCTCTCTCTCTCTCTGTCTGCGCCTCTCTCTCTCTCTCTGTCTGCGCCTCTCTCTCTCTCTCGTCTGCGCCCTCTCTCTCCTCTCTCTGTCTGCGCCCTCTCTCTCTCTCTCTGTATGCCCTCTCTCTCTCTCTCTGTCTGCGCCTCTCTCTCTCTCTCTGTCTGCGCCTCTCTCTCTCTCTCTGTCTGCGAGCCTCTCTCTCTCTCTCTGTCTGCGCCTCTCTCTCTCTCTGTCTGCGCCTCTCTCTCTCTCTGTCTGCGCCTCTCTCTCTCTCTCTGTCTGCGCTCTCTCTCTCTCTCTGTCTGCGCCTCTCTCTCTCTCCTGTCTGCGCCTCTCTCTCTCTCTCTCTGTCTGCGCCTCTCTCTCTCTCTCTGTCTGCGCCCTCTCTCTCTCTCTCTGTCTGCGCCTCTCTCTCTCTCTCTGTCTGCGCCTCTCTCTCTCTCTCTGTCTGCGCCTCTCTCTCTCTCTCTCTGTCTGCGCCTCTCTCTCTCTCTGTCTGCGCCTCTCTCTCTCTCTGTCTGCGCCTCTCTCTCTCTCTCTGTCTGCGCCTCTCTCTCTCTCTCTGTCTGCGCCTCTCTCTCTCTCTGTCTGCGCCTCTCTCTCTCTCTCTGTCTGCGCCTCTCTCTCTCTCTCTGTCTGCGCCTCTCTCTCTCTCTGTCTGCGCCCTCTCTCTCTCTCTCTGTCTGCGCCTCTCTCTCTCTTCTGTCTGCGCCTCTCTCTCTCTCTCTGTCTGCGCCTCTCTCTCTCTCTCTGTCTGCGCCTCTCTCTCTCTCTCTGTCTGCGCCTCTCTTCTCTCTCTGTCTGCGCCTCTCTCTCTCTCTCTGTCTGCGCCTCTCTCTCTCTCTCTGTCTGCGCCTCTCTCTCTCTCTCTGTCTGCGCCTCTCTCTCTCTCTCTGTCTGCGCCTCTCTCTCTCTCTCTGTCTGCGCCTCTCTCTCTCTCTCTGTCTGCGCCTCTCTCTCTCTCTCTGTCTGCGCCTCTCTCTCTCTCTCTGTCTGCGCCTCTCTCTCTCTCTCTGTCTGCGCCTCTCTCTCTCTCTCTGTCTGCGCCTCTCTCTCTCTCTCTGTCTGCGCCTCTCTCTCTCTCTCTGTCTGCGCCTCTCTCTCTCTCTCTGTCTGCGCCTCTCTCTCTCTCTCTGTCTGCGCCTCTCTCTCTCTCTCTGTCTGCGCCTCTCTCTCTCTCTCTGTCTGCGCCTCTCTCTCTCTCTCTGTCTGCGCCTCTCTCTCTCTCTCTGTCTGCGCCTCTCTCTCTCTCTCTGTCTGCGCCTCTCTCTCTCTCTCTGTCTGCGCCTCTCTCTCTCTCTCTGTCTGCGCCTCTCTCTCTCTCTCTGTCTGCGCCTCTCTCTCTCTCTCTGTCTGCGCCTCTCTCTCTCTCTCTGTCTGCGCCTCTCTCTCTCTCTCTGTCTGCGCCTCTCTCTCTCTCTCTGTCTGCGCCTCTCTCTCTCTCTCTGTCTGCGCCTCTCTCTCTCTCTCTGTCTGCGCCTCTCTCTCTCTCTCTCTGTCTGCGCCTCTCTCTCTCTCTCTGTCTGCGCCTCTCTCTCTCTCTCTGTCTGCGCCTCTCTCTCTCTCTCTGTCTGCGCCTCTCTCTCTCTCTCTGTCTGCGCCTCTCTCTCTCTCTCTGTCTGCGCCTCTCTCTCTCTCTCTGTCTGCGCCTCTCTCTCTCTCTCTGTCTGCGCCTCTCTCTCTCTCTCTGTCTGCGCCTCTCTCTCTCTCTCTGTCTGCGCCTCTCTCTCTCTCTCTGTCTGCGCCTCTCTCTCTCTCTCTGTCTGCGCCTCTCTCTCTCTCTCTGTCTGCGCCTCTCTCTCTCTCTCTGTCTGCGCCTCTCTCTCTCTCTCTGTCTGCGCCTCTCTCTCTCTCTCTGTCTGCGCCTCTCTCTCTCTCTCTGTCTGCGCCTCTCTCTCTCTCTCTGTCTGCGCCTCTCTCTCTCTCTCTGTCTGCGCCTCTCTCTCTCTCTCTGTCTGCGCCCTCTCTCTCTCTCTCTGTCTGCGCCTCTCTCTCTCTCTCTGTCTGCGCCTCTCTCTCTCTCTCTGTCTGCGCCTCTCTCTCTCTCTCTGTCTGCGCCTCTCTCTCTCTCTCTGTCTGCGCCTCTCTCTCTCTCTCTGTCTGCGCCTCTCTCTCTCTCTCTGTCTGCGCCTCTCTCTCTCTCTCTGTCTGCGCCTCTCTCTCTCTCTCTGTCTGCGCCTCTCTCTCTCTCTCTGTCTGCGCCTCTCTCTCTCTCTCTCTGTCTGCGCCTCTCTCTCTCTCTCTCTGTCTGCGCCTCTCTCTCTCTCTCTCGTCTCTCTTCTGCGCCTCTCTCTCTCTCTCTGTCTGCGCCTCTCTCTCTCTCTCTCTGTCTGCGCCTCTCTCTCTCTCTCTGTCTGCGCCTCTCTCTCTCTCTCTGTCTGCGCCTCTCTCTCTCTCTCTGTCTGCGCCTCTCTCTCTCTCTCTGTCTGCGCCTCTCTCTCTCTCTCTGTCTGCGCCTCTCTCTCTCTCTCTGTCTGCGCCTCTCTCTCTCTCTCTGTCTGCGCCTCTCTCTCTCTCTCTGTCTGCGCCTCTCTCTCTCTCTCTGTCTGCGCCTCTCTCTCTCTCTCTGTCTGCGCCTCTCTCTCTCTCTCTGTCTGCGCCTCTCTCTCTCTCTCTGTCTGCGCCTCTCTCTCTCTCTCTGTCTGCGCCTCTCTCTCTCTCTCTGTCTGCGCCTCTCTCTCTCTCTCTGTCTGCGCCTCTCTCTCTCTCTCTGTCTGCGCCTCTCTCTCTCTCTCTGTCTGCGCCTCTCTCTCTCTCTCTGTCTGCGCCTCTCTCTCTCTCTCTGTCTGCGCCTCTCTCTCTCTCTCTGTCTGCGCCTCTCTCTCTCTCTCTGTCTGCGCCTCTCTCTCTCTCTCTGTCTGCGCCTCTCTCTCTCTCTCTGTCTGCGCCTCTCTCTCTCTCTCTGTCTGCGCCTCTCTCTCTCTCTCTGTCTGCGCCTCTCTCTCTCTCTCTGTCTGCGCCTCTCTCTCTCTCTCTGTCTGCGCCTCTCTCTCTCTCTCTGTCTGCGCCTCTCTCTCTCTCTCTGTCTGCGCCTCTCTCTCTCTCTCTGTCTGCGCCTCTCTCTCTCTCTCTGTCTGCGCCTCTCTCTCTCTCTCTGTCTGCGCCTCTCTCTCTCTCTCTGTCTGCGCCTCTCTCTCTCTCTCTGTCTGCGCCTCTCTCTCTCTCTCTGTCTGCGCCTCTCTCTCTCTCTCTGTCTGCGCCTCTCTCTCTCTCTCTGTCTGCGCCTCTCTCTCTCTCTCTGTCTGCGCCTCTCTCTCTCTCTCTGTCTGCGCCTCTCTCTCTCTCTCTGTCTGCGCCTCTCTCTCTCTCTCTGTCTGCGCCCTCTCTCTCTCTCTCTGTCTGCGCCTCTCTCTCTCTCTCTGTCTGCGCCTCTCTCTCTCTCTCTGTCTGCGCCTCTCTCTCTCTCTCTGTCTGCGCCTCTCTCTCTCTCTCTGTCTGCGCCTCTCTCTCTCTCTGTCTGCGCCTCTCTCTCTCTCTGTCTGCGCCTCTCTCTCTCTCTGTCTGCGCCTCTCTCTCTCTCTGTCTGCGCCTCTCTCTCTCTCTGTCTGCGCCTCTCTCTCTCTCTGTCTGCGCCTCTCTCTCTCTCTGTCTGCGCCTCTCTCTCTCTCTGTCTGCGCCTCTCTCTCTCTCTGTCTGCGCCTCTCTCTCTCTCTGTCTGCGCCTCTCTCTCTCTCTGTCTGCGCCTCTCTCTCTCTCTGTCTGCGCCTCTCTCTCTCTCTGTCTGCGCCTCTCTCTCTCTCTCTGTCTGCGCGCCTCTCTCTCTCTCTGTCTGCGCGCCTCTCTCTCTCTCTCTGTCTGCGCGCCTCTCTCTCTCTCTCTGTCTGCGCGCCTCTCTCTCTCTCTCTGTCTGCGCGCCTCTCTCTCTCTCTCTGTCTGCGCCTCTCTCTCTCTCTCTGTCTGCGCCTCTCTCTCTCTCTCTGTCTGCGCCTCTCTCTCTCTGTCTGCGCCTCTCTCTCTCTCTCTGTCTGCGCCTCTCTCTCTCTCTCTCTCTGCGCCTCTCTCTCTCTCTCTCTGCGCCTCTCTCTCTCTCTCTCTGCGCCTCTCTCTCTCTCTCTCTCTGCGCCTCTCTCTCTCTCTCTCTGCGCCTCTCTCTCTCTCTCTCTGCGCCTCTCTCTCTCTCTCTCTGCGTCTCTCTCTCTGCGCCTCTCTCTCTCTGTGTCTCTGCGTGTGTGTCTCTCTCTCTGCGTGTGTGTCTCTCTCCCTGCGTGTGTGTCTCTGTCTCTCTCTCTGCGTGTGTGTGTGTGTCTCTCTCTGTGTGTGTCTCTCTCTGTGTGTGTCTCTCTCTGTGTGTGTCTCTCTCTGTGTGTCTCTCTCTGTGTGTCTCTCTCTGTGTGTCTCTCTCTCTGTGTGTGTCTCT
>CM059434.1:4987810-5005310 GCA_030390025.1 Squalus acanthias | reverse complement strand
AGCAGGTTTGCGCAGACGTTCCTTCTTCCTCAATGGAATCTCTTCATTCCTTTGTGTTGTTTGTTATTAAAATGCCAGAGCGGGGCAACAATGATCAAGCTTTGGCGTATTAGTGATGCACAGTGTATAGCTGCATTGTGTTGGGCATAAGCGTGTGTGTGTGTGTTTTTAATATTTTATAATATATCTATAATACAAAAGATTTTTGCTACAGTCAGTGAAGTATCTTTTTTTCAGCATTCCATGTAAACACTAAAACTGGAAGCTTACGGGCACTTCAGACCCTAATGTAGCTCCGGAGAATCTGTGCGGTGTGTAAAAAATAAAGTTATTTGTTGTTCCAGTCTAATAATGCAAATATATACTGGGTGGGGGGGAGGAATCCAACTTGTAGTTAATGGTTGGGTTTCTTTCTCTGTGTTTGCAGAATTGCGAGGTCTTGGTGTCTGACTGCGCCAGTGTTTCCGTTAAGTCACGCGGTGGTCTGGAGGCCCCGCGCAGCCAGCTCACCGGCTTTTAAATGGAAAAACACACGAGCAGAATTTTAAACTAGCCCCCCACCCAAAAAATGAGAGGGAACATTGGTCTGCGCGTGCGGCTGTTTGAATGTCTGAGCACCCTGTTGAGCAGCAACCCTGCAAAAACAACATGTGGAAAAGTCTGCAGGAATACTAGTTACGGTCCTTTTTAATGATGTAAATTGGAAATTTTTTCCAGCTTTCTTTAAAAAATTTTAATTGCGAAAAGCTGCCTTTTTCGAGGTTAATTTTTGTGTGTGTGTGTGTGAAGTGAACAGTAATGCATGACTCTGTTGAACATATTTCGATCCTTTTTGCGTATGTTCGATGCTAAATTCAGTTTGGGTATTTTCGAACCTTCGCTTGTGTCCGTACTGAGCTCGGGCGTTGAGGTCATCCATTCTCCTGGAAAAATGAGTGATCAGAATCGTGCAGGAGTAATGCTTCTAACTTCGAGAAGTCGTGTTGGATGCTTGAAGTTTGCTGGGCAGGCAGGTCGTGGCTTCAATCTAGCCATTTAAAATTTTTTAAAAACCCTTTCTGAATAGCCGCTTCTAGAAACAGCCGTGTAAATTCAGCTTGAATCAATTTGTCCGTTTCCGCATTTGCTTGTTCAACCGCTGAATGATCGGCAGTGTGTACCGAGAAGTCTTCTGGTTACATAAGCTGAAGTAAAATGCGCATTTCCTATTGTGCAATTAAAGCAACCTCCAGTTTGTCTATTTGGTAGAAGTACGAACATTGCAATTCTTTTGCCAATAATCGACCAATTAGGATTACGTAAATTACAACATAAAAGTTGGGAATGAGGATGTGCAGTCCCCCATTTTATTTTTTTAAAAAATTGCTCGTACCATTGTGTCTGAAAGGTAGACGGGCTCACAAAACTGTCCATGGAGCTCAATGTAAGCTCGAGGAACAGCACCTCCTCTTTCGATTCGGCACTTTACAGCCTTCTGGACTCAGCATTGAGTTCAACAATTTCAGATAATAACCTCGGCCCCTATTTTTTTTCCCCTCTCACTCACATGGCAGCTGTTGATCATTCTGCCATTGCCATTTACACTTCATCTTTTGTTTCTTTACTTGTCCCATTACCATCTCCTTTTGCCTTGCACCATCATCTCTTTTGTCTCTTAATCTTTCCTGCCTTCCATCCAATCACAGACCTTCCCTTTTGTTCTCTCCGACAGTGCGGCGCTCCCTCAGTACAGCCCCTCCGACAGTGCGGCACTCCCTCAGCGCTGACCCTCCGACAGTGCGGCGCTCCCTCAGTGTTGCCCCTCCGACAGTGCAGCGCTCCCTCAGTACTGCCCCTTCGACAGTGCAGCGCTCCCTCAGTACTGCCCCTCTGACAGTGCGGCGCTCCCTCAGCACTGCCCCTCCGACAGTGCGGCGCTCCCTCAGCACTGCCCCTCCGACAGTGCGGCACTCCCTCAGCGCTGACCCTCCGACAGTGCGGCGCTCCCTCAGCGCTGACCCTCCGACAGTGCGGCGCTCCCTCAGCGCTGACCCTCCGACAGTGCGGCGCTCCCTCAGCACTGGCACTGGGGAGTGTCCGCCTGGATTATGTGCTCGAGTCCCTGGAGTGAGGCTTGAACCCACAATCTTCTGACTCTGAGGCGAGAGTGCTACCCACTGAGCCACGGCTGACGAGAGCTGAGGCTTGCGCGTGAAGAAAAGTCACTGGGTTGGGGTACTGCAGTCATCTGATGGCCCATGGAGCAATTCCCAGAAAGAATTGAGCACCATGGGGAGAGGCGAGATTGGTGTTGGGGTGCGGTGGGTGGATGGGTGCAGGGTGATTTGGCGAGGATATTTAATGCAAAAGCAAAATACTGCAGATGCTGGAAATCTGAAATAAAAACAGAAAATGCTGGAAATACTCAGCAGGTCAGGCAGCGTCTGTGGAGAGAGAAACAGAGTTAACGTTTCAGGTCGATGACCCTCTGTCAGAACTGGAAAAAGTTAGAGATGTAACAGATTTTTAAGCAAATGTGGTGCAGGGAAAGGGAGGAGGGGAGGAAAGAACAAAAGGGAAGGTCTGTGATAGGGTGGAAGGCAGGAGAGATTAAGAGACAAAAGGGATGATGGTGCGAGGCAAAAGGAGATGGTAATGGGACAAGTTAAGAAACAAAAGATGAAGTGTAAATGGCAATGGCAGAATCATCAACAGCTGCCATGTGAGTGAGAGGGGAAAAAAAAATAGGGGCCGAGGTTATAGTCTGAAATTGTTGAACTCAATGTTGAGTCCAGAAGGCTGTAAAGTGCCTTATCGAAAGATGAGGTGCTGTTCCTCGAGCTTACGTTGAGCTTCATTGGAACAGTGTAAGAGGCCGAGGACGGTGAGGTCAGAGTGGGAGTGGAGAGGAGAATTAAAGTGACAGGCGACCGGAAGCTCGGGGTCACGCTTACGGACTGAATGGAGGTGTTCCGCAAAGCGGTCACCCAATCTGCGTTTGGTCTCCCCAATGTAGAGGAGACCGCATCGTGAGCAGCGAATACAGTATACTAAATTGCAAGAAGTACAAGTAAATCGCTGTTTCACCTGGACAGAGTGTTTGGGGCCCTGGATAGTGGGAAGGGAGGAGGTAAAAGGGGCAGGCGTTGTATCTCCTGTGCTTGCACGGGGAGGTGCCATGGGAAGGGGAGGGGCTGTTGGGGGTGATTGAGGAGTGGACCAGTGTGTCGCGGAGGGAGCGGTCCCTTCGGAATGCTGAAAGGGGGGGGGGGGGAGATGCGTTCGGTGGTGGGATCACGCTGGAGGTTGGGGAAATAGCGGAGGATGATCCGTTGAATATGGAGGCTGGTGGGGTGAAAGGTGAGGACAAGGGGAACCCCTATCGTGGTTCCGGGAGGAAGGGATAGGGGTGAGAGCAGAAGTGCGGGAAATGGACCGGACATGGTCGCGGGCCGTGTCTAATGGTTATTTTTGCTAGTAGTTAGGCCTTTTAATCTTGTTGGTCTAGATTTCTCTTGCTGATAGTGTACTGGTGGGGGGAGGGGAAAGAGGGAGTGGGAAACAGCTGCTCTCCTTGTCTGATGTTTGCGTAGGGATATTGCAGCAGTTAATGTTGGCAAATGTTAATGCTAAGTGGGTTTCACTGATTCCTCCAGTCTTAGAAATGGCCTGTAGTAGTCAAAGGCCTGTGGATGTTGAATTTGGGAACAGTTTTGTGTCACATTGGTGACTTAAATGTTCTAAATTTGCTGTTAATTAGATGTTTGCAAATGCAACTAAAAGCTTTTGTGTCTTGCATATATATTTGTACTGTGCGGGAAGTGTCTGCAATATCTGTAGAGAAATACTAAGAACAAACTTGCATGTCTACAGTGCCTTTCAGGACGTACCAAAGCGCTTTACAGTCAATGAAGTACTTTTGAAGTGTGGTCACTGTTGTAATGTAGAGCACAAAGCATGTGGGCTGGTTCAAATTTCACATTTATTAGTTTTGTCTAGTTGCTTGCTGAATTTCCCTATTTCCCTCAATTTAAAAAGAAAAATCCATTTCCTCCCAAAGAAATGAATTCTTGGGAAATGTTGTGCCAGCTTAATTTACCACCTTTTGCACATCCCCTCCCTGCTATTTTAGTGACTTAAAAATCGTGAAAGGTTTTGGTAGTGTAAATAAGGAGGAACTGTTACCAGTGGCAGGAGGGTGGGTAACCAGAGGACACAGATTGAAGGTGATTGGCAAAAGAACCAGAGGGGGAGATGAGGAAACATTTATTTACGCAGCGAGTTGTTGTGATCTGGAACGCGCTGCCTGAAAGGGCGGTGGAAGCAGATTCAATAGTAACTTTCAAAAGAGGTCATGATGTGGAGATGTCGGCGTTGGACTGGGGTGGACAAAAATGAGAAGTCGCACAACACCAGGTTATAGTCCAACAGATTTATTTAATTTTACAAGCTTTCGGAGCAGTTCGCTCCTTCGTCAGGTAAGTTCTGCTAAACTTACCTGACGAAGGAGCGAACTGCTCCGAAAGCTTGTAAAATTAAATAAATCTGTTGGACTATAACCTGGTGTTGTGCGACTTCTAACTTTCAAAAGGGAATTGGAGAAATACTTGAAGGGGTAAAAATTTGCAGGGCTATGGGGAAAGAGCAGGGGGAGAGTGGGACTAATTGGAGAGCTCTTTCAGAGAGCCGGCACAGGCACGATGGGCCGAATGGCCTCCTTCTGTGCTTTCTGATTCTGATTCTGATTCCGATTCCTACCATCTGAGCAATATTCCCCAACTTTCCATTCTCCCTTAGCCTCTCAGTTCTCGTTCTCTGTCGCTTTCATACAGCGCACCAGACGTGAAGAGAGAACGAAAGCTAGAAACTGTGTGGTGCACAGAGTAGGAAACGGAGACAAGGCGAGACTTGCATGAGGGGAGAGTGAGTGAGCAAGCGACCAGCCGGCAGGTCTTCAGTCACTTAAATTTAATAATGGCAATGCTCACTAAGTTCAATTTACTCAAAATTAATAATCAAGCTAATTGCTGCATTTAATTAGCAATTTAACAATTATTACATTACCAACTCCATATGTGGAGCAAGCGGATTTTGTAATCGCTACAATGACATATTATCTGACTTTTTTTAAACTTCAGGTCTCAGATTATCTGAAATCCAATTCCTGAAACCATCACAAAACAAGACAAACAAGTTGCTCATTATTTTCTTTTTTTCCTCCCCACCTCCCATTCGCAATCCAGCGAGCACCTCGATCCTGACCCAACAAATCACCGAAAACAATTTGGAGGGAATGTGGAGTAATCAGATCATAAAATCATAGAAAGTTACAGCACGGAAGGAGGCCATTTCGGCCCATCGTGTCCACGCCGGCCAACAAAGAGCTATCCAGCCTAATCCCACTTCCCAGCTCTTGGTCCGTAGCCCTGCAGGTTACAGCATCCCAAGTGCACATCCAAGTACTTTTTAAATGTGGTCATGATGTGGAGATGCCGGCGTTGTCTTGGCTGTGCTCTTAGTGTGTCTTTGATGTAGGGAAAGATTTGAATAGATATTGTCTGTGTTTATATTGTGAATTCTGGGAGATTCTCTCACTGCTACCCTACCTGAGGAAGGAGCGAACCGCTCCGAAAGCTTGTAAAATTAAATAAATCTGTTGGACTATAACCTGGTGTTGTGCGACTTCTCATTTTTTTAAATGTGATGAGGGTTCCTGCCTCTACCACCCTTTCAGGCAGTGAGGTCCAGACCCCCCACAACCCTCTGGGTGAAGAAATTTTCCCTCAGATCCCCTCTAAACCTTCCACCAATTACTTTAAATTTTTGACCCCTCTGCTAAGGGAAATAGGTCCTTTCTATCCACTTCATCTATGCCCCTCATAATTTTATACACCTCAATAAGATCAGCCATGATCTTATTGAATGGCTCGAGGGGCCAAGTGGCCGACTCCTGCTCCTAGTTCGTATGTATGTTCGTCATTTAAAAATTGCACCAACTTCTTTGGCCAGTGGCCGTTGCTTTCCCCAGCCACTGATCTCTGGGCGGCCAAAAGCTGCGCTTGCGGCGCGAAGGCGCCAGAAATAAATAAATTCTCAACCAAAAAAAAAAATCTGCCTATTTTTAGTTTAGAAATCCCTGAAACAAGCTTCCTTTTGCGTACGTCATGCGCTTTTCTCTGGGGCATGGGGCCGGGATGGCTGCCAGTTTGCCAGTGCTCACAGAGTTTGCATGAACCTTTCCTGCTGAATTATTTCCCCCGAGCTCTCGGGCAAGCCCCCGTGCTCATTTACAGGCTCTGATAATTGGGACGCGTTGATTTTCCATGTATGATCAAAGCCTTAATTCCTGTTGTCAAAATCTCACTTTCTCCCCCACACCCCCCACCCAATGTTGCAATAAATAAATTAAGTCTGGAGCATGTGCAGCCCAACTTTACTCCTGGAATATTTATTAAATGGAACTGTGCGGGGATGAAGTGGGCTAGCAGATTGTGTTTAGCCTGTTGCCATGGGTTCTGCGTGGCGATTCTTTCTCTAATATCTTGGATTGCAACTGTAATGGGATTTGTGTAGAATGGGCAGCGTTGCTGTGTTGAATAAACCACATTTCTTTTCATCACTGTGGTGAGCTATGCATGCTTCACAGTTACCAGGAGAAAAACTATAACCTGTACGAGCTCACAGTTCTATTTATTTCAGTGTGATGTTGCTGCCTTACCTCCCAGCTTCCTAGCCCTGAACCCACTGAAATCCACCCAGACTGTTCCCCTCCCAGACAGTAGCAACAGCAACAACAACAACAAAGACTTGCATTTATACAGTGCCTTTTAACGTGGTAAAGTGTCCCAAGGCGCTTCACAGGAAGGAGCGGTTATCAGACAAAAATTGACACCGAGCCCAAGAAGAGCCGCCATTTTGGACAGGGTAGTCAGAGAGGTAGGATTTAAGGAGTGTCTTAAAGGAGGAGGGAGAGGTTTAGGGAGGGAATTCCAGAGCTTGGGGGGCCCAGGCTGCTGAAGGCACGGCCGCCAGTGGTGGAGCGATGGAAATCGGGGGATGCGCAAGAGGCCAGAATTGGAGGAGCGCAGAGATCTCGGAGGGTTGTGGGGCTGGAGGAGGTTGCAGAGGTAGGGAGGGGCGAGGAGGCCATGGAGGGATCTGAAATCAAGGATGAGAATTTTAAAATCGAGTTGTTGCCGGATCGGGAGCCAATGTAGGTCAACGAGCACAGGGGGTGACGAATGAACGGGATAATAATGAATGGAATTTTAATATGAGGAGTTAATGCCAAAAAAACAAGTATAAAACTGTATCTATGCAAATATATAAAACACAACATACATTAATATAGAACATTGCAACAGTAATGGTGTATAGTAAATACAGCCCAAACTGGAGCAAAGTAATTAATAAATACAGACTGCACACAGAAATAATACAGACTGTGTTGAATTCTCAGTTCATTGCCCAGCTTCCCATTTCTTGCAGAGACGAAAGTAAGATGGAAATTGTGTGATGTGTACAGAGTGAGTAGGAAATGGAGACGAGGAGAGACTTGCAAATAGGGAGAGGGACAAAGGGAGTTGGGGACCAGCCAAGAGATATAGGCAAAAAGCATCTGAGAGGCATAGAGAGAAAGTGGAAAACTGACGGGGAGGGTCGGAGGAAGAACTAGAGAGTGGGGAAAAGTGGAGCGATAGTTTCAGGAAGAGAGATTTTTTTTCTTAATTTTTGGCGCTAAGCAATACCCCATTGAGAAGAATTAATTTCGTAGTGTGATGCCCCAGGTGTTAGCCGTGGCTCAGTGGGTCGCTCTCTCTCGCCTCTGAGTCAGAAGGTTGTGGGTTCAAGTCCCACTCCAGAGACTTGAGCACAAAAATCTAGGCTGACGCTCCCAGTGCAGTGCTGAGGGAGTGCTGCACTGTCAGAGGTGCCATCTTTCGGATGAGACATTAAACCGAGGCTCCGTCTGCTCTCTCGGGTGGATGTAAAAGATCCCATGGCACTATTTGAAGAAGAGCAGGGGAGTTCTCCCCGGTGTCCTGGGCCAATATTTATCCCTCAACCAACATCACTAAAACAGATTATCTGGTCATTATCACATTGCTGTTTGTGGGAGCTTGCTGTGTGCAAATTGGCTGCCGAGTTTCCTACATTACAACAGTGACTACACTTCAAAGTACTTCATTGGCTGTAAAGCGCTTTGGGACTTCCTGAGGTCATGGAAGGCGCTATAGAAATGCAAGTTCTTTATTTTCTGTTTTATTTGAAGTATCTATTCTTGCTGGTGCTGGAATATTTAAGAGGAGGTAAATTTTGAGGGTGCTGTAACCACAGAAGTAGCTTAACGCTGAACATTGCAACTATTTATTTTTTGCTTTGTGGTGTCCAAATGCTGCACCTTCTCGAACAAAATTAATGTTTATTTCACAAAAAATTATTTACAGTGAAGGACTCCCAGTTCCTAAACGAGGTCCGGCAATTTTGTGTTCCTCCCCCCCCCCCCCCCTCCCCAAACACCAAAATAAATTGAATGCGAGAGTGCCACGTTGAAGAGGGCCAATTGCTGACCGACGCTCTGGGTTGTCATTATTCCTTCCCGCAACACAGCAGGCCACTGGAATTTCAAATTGAAATCGATTTTCGGCAGAAAAGAGTAGTGTGCAAAGGTGTATCTGTGCCAAAAAAAAATAATAATTGTCCTGGATTCCTGGCCATCCGCCCGCTTCGCACCCTCCGTAAACTCGAGCTCATCCAAAACTCTGCTGCCCCGTGTCCTAACTCACACCGAGTCCCGTTCACCCATCACCCCCTGTGCTCGCTGACCTACATTGGCTCCCAGTCCAGCAACGCCTCTATTTCAAAATTCTCATCCTTGTTTTCAAATCCCTCCATGGCCCTCGCCCCCCCCCCCTCCCTATCTCTGTAACCTCCTCCAGCCCCACAACCCTCCGCGATCTCTGCGCTCCTCCAACTCTGGCCTCTTGCGCAATCCCGATTTTCATCGCTCCACCATTGGCGGCCGTGCCTTCAGCTGCCTGGGCCCTAAGCTCTGGAATTCCCTCTCTACACCTCTCTCCTCCTTTTAAGACGCTCTTTAAAACTTACCTCTCTGACCAAGCTTTTGGTCACCTGTCCTAATATTTCCTTATGTGACTCGGTGTCAAATTTTGTTTGATAATCGCTCCTGTGAAGCGCCCTGGGACGTTTTACTACATTAAAGGCGCTGCGTAAATACTAGTTGCTGTTGTTGTAATATTACGTTGAAGTGTGATTAAGAGTTGTGCTGCTGTTGGTCACCTAGTTACGCGTGCTCATCTTTTTAAAAAAAAAAGGCACTATTGATTTGCAAACAGTGTGTGGTGGTTGAAAGCCTGCAGATTACCATCTTGCGCCTGTGTGCCCTGAGGCGCAGTCAACTCCATTTCAGAAAGCGAATGCTCTCCATTTTCTTTTTTTTAAATGCTGTTTGGAGACCCAGTTCTGGCTTTCAGAGGCAGGTAGCGGCGAGGGTACTGGTGCAGGAAAAGGCTGGTGTTTGGCCCAGTGCTGTCAGTTCAGCAAATCCATTTTTAAAGCTGTAGACTTGAGATGTCTGCCATCCCGAGATTGCACTCTGACCTCCTCCTTGTTGCTCTCGTTAGACTTTCAGCTGCTCTTAAGCTCCCTCTGATTCATTCTTGCGTGGGTATAATTCTCTGCATGCGAGTCTTGTCAGCAGAAGCAGTACAGCACTAGAATGCTACAGTGTTTTAGATTAAGATTATACTGTAAATTCCACAGATTATCTGGTCATTATCACATTGCTGTTTGTGGGAGCTTGCTGTGCGCACATTTGGCTGCCGCATTTCCTACATTACAACAGTGACTGCACTCCAAAAAAAAAAACCCAACTTTTTTTTTAGTTGTTTATGGGATGTGGGCATTACTGGCAAGGCCGGCATTTATTGCCCATCCCTAGTTGCCTTTGGGAAGGTGGTGGTGAGCCGCCGCCTTGAACCGCTGCAGTCCGTGTGGTGAAGGTGCTCCCACAGTGCTGTTAGGGAGGGAGTTCCAGGATTTTGACCCAGCAACGATGAAGGAATGGCCGATATATTTCCAAGTGGGGTGGCGATTGACTCGGAGGGGAACTTGGAGGTGGTGGTGTTCCCATGCGCCTGCTGCCCTTGTCCTTCTAGGTGGTAGAGGTCGCGGGTTTGGGAGGTGCTGCCGAAGATGGGTGTAATTGGATGTAAAGCACTTTGGGATGCCCTGAGGATGTGAAAGAATCATAAAAATTTACGGCACAGAAGGAGGCCATTCGGCCCATCATGTCTGTGCCAGGAGAGGCGCTATAGAAATGCGAATCTTTCTTCTGTACATTTCATTTTTTGATGCTTTTCAATACCTGTTTGGTCCATTTGCTGTTGAACTTGCGAACCAAATTTAAAAAAAAAAAAAATTAATTCTCGGGATGTGGGCGTCGCTGCCAAGGCCGGCATTTATTGCCCATCCCCAGCTGCCCTGGGAAGATGGTGGTGGGCCGCCCTCCGGCAGTGGTTTGATGCAGACTGAGTGTCTTGCATCAGAGGGCAGTTTAGAGACAACTACCTTGGTGTGGGACTGGAGTCACATATAGGCCCAGACCGGGTAAGGACGGCAGGTTTCCTTCCCTAAAGGACATCGGTGAACCCGTTGGGTTTTTAAGTCAACCCCGACAGCTTCATGGTCACTCTTTCAGATTCTCGTACTGCCGTGGTGGGATTTGAACTAGCATTCTCTGAAATATTATTCCCCGCCTCTGGGTTACTGATCGAGGAACATATAAACCACTACACTATGTGAATTAAGTTCGGATGATGGGGTATGAAATGCCTAACAAAGTAACATAGTCCTTTTGGCAAAGCAACAGCAACGCCTTGCATTTATATAGCGTCTTTAACGTAGTTAAAAAGGTCCCAAGGCGCTTCACAGGAGCGTAAACCGAGCCACATGAGATATTAAGACAAAAGCTTGGTCGAAGTGGTTGGTTTAACGGAGGATGGAGTGGTGTTTAGGGAGGGAATTCCAGAGCTCGGGGGCCCAGGCAGCTGAAGGCACGGCCGCCAATGGTGGAGCGATGGGAAATCAAGGATGCTCAAGAGGCCGGACTTGGAGGAGGGCAGTGATTCTGGATCGAGTTGGATTTTGAAACTGGATTACTCAACTGTTGTTGCAAAATGTTTTCTTCTGTTGTGTTGGTGATCTCTGGTTTCCCAACAAGTGGGTGTGAGCTTCACTCAATTAAAATAAAATCCTATCGTCGTCATTGCCTGATACGAAAACTTGTTTCGTGTTCCACAATGAGGTCTATTTCAGCAATGTGTAGACCTTTGCCACTTATCTCTGCTCCAATGTTCCCTCTAATTTGTTTTTTTTGGGCGCGGGGCCCATTCAGACTTCCGCGTGTGCGCGCGGTTTATCCATTTTGAAACCGACAGGCGGCCTGCGCGGGAGCTTCAGACAGCTGCACTGCTAAACATGAACATTGCTCTGCTACCCACCCCGCCAGGTTCCAGCTGATCGCACAGTCCGATCCCGTATGCAGCCTCTCCGCTCTGGCAGGGTCCAGGCAGCTGGGATTCCATTCGTGCATCTCTGCCTTGTTCGAATGTCACAGGGCCTGGGGGTTTGGGAAAGGGCTGTTCTTGGCGCTGTTGCCTTGCTAGTGAATAAATCCTCCAGTCCCAACTCCCAAGATCTGTTAGTTCGGCTCCCTCACCTATGTAAACCCATGAAGACAGAAGACCGAGCAGCACCTACTTTTGAAATGAACTTCTTCTAGTTTCTCGGCATTATTCTGAGAAAAGCCCTCGGGTCCCACAGTATTGAGAACAAGTGAATTCTGTTATAGCCATCACCCAGGGTGAAGGGGGAGGTGTGGACGGGGGGTGGGGTGTGAGACGAGGGGACGACGGACGGGGGGTGGGGGTGAAGAGAGGTGCAGGGACGACGAGGTGGGGGGTAGAGGTGCAGGGACGACGAGGTGGGGGGTAGAGGTACGGGGATGAGGAGGGGGGGGAGAGGTGCGGGGGAGGAAGTTGTGGGGGGGGAGGTGCGGGGAGGGAGAGGTGCAGGGGGGAGAGGGGGAAAGGTGTGGGTGCGAGAGGTGTGGGGGGGGGGGAGAGATGGGGGTGGAGAGGAGGAGGGGGGGTGGAGAGGAGGAGGGGGGGTGGGGACCTCCAGCCCTCTGGGTGGCTTAGAGAGATGGTTGATCGTCACCCCTCCGGGACGGTCTTGGGCTCTCCGGGAATTAATGATTAAACTCCAGGACACCACTGCGAGCAAAACCCAGGAGCAAAAAAAAAATCATTGGGGCAATAAAAAAAAGTGTTTCATTTTCATTTTCTTTAAAGGGTTTTGTTTGTTAGATACAAAAATGTTGGAACTGGGTGGGGCGGTCGCGTGATGAAACCTTGAACACACCCAGCCAGAACTGGCAATCCCCAGTTTCAGGGCAAGTTGTTTTGAGTGGAATGTTGCGTGCGGTTGTTTTCTTTTGTCTGTGTGTACCTTGGAGGAAGGAACAACGTGTTGTGAAACCAGGAAGGTTCACCAAAAGACGCAGCATTTCCACGTTTGTCATTTACGTGCCTTCGCACCAAGGCTTGTCTCGCAACGATGAATCATCGTCCGATGACTCAGATCCTGAACCTCAAACGGACTCTCGGATCAGGGGCTCTCGCCCAAAAGGCAGGAAGAGCCTGAGTTTCCAGTGGTGGATTCAGAGATTGAATGACTTCCTCTCTGTGCTGACCAGGGCAGAGTCTGTGGTTACTTTGCGGTGCGCAGCAAGCAATAGGAAGATATCGTACAGCAATTGAAATAAAGCAAATCCAGTTACTTAACTTGGTGACTCTGCGTGCTCGCATGTTGGAAAATTTACTAACGGGAGTCTTTTTAAATGTTGGTCGTGTTTGATGTTTCTTCAATTCCCGAATCCGCTCCTGAATGAGAGGGTTGTCCTATGAGGAGATTGGGCCTATATTCTTTGGAGTTTAGGAGAATGAGAGGTGATCTCATTGAAACATGTAAGATTCTGAGGGGGATTGACAGGGTAGATGCTGAGAGGCTGTTTCCCCTGGCTGGAGAGTCTACAACTTGGGGTCACAGTCTGAGGAGAAGGGGTCGGCCATTTAGGACTGAGACGAGGAGGAATTTCTTCACTCAGAGGGTTGTGAATCTTTGGAATTCTCTGCCCCAGAGGGCTGTGGAGGCTCAGTCATTGAGTATATTCAAGGCTGAGATCAATAGATTTTTGGACACTCGGGGAGTCGAGGGATATGGGGATCGGGCGGGAAAGTGGAGTTGAGGTCGATGATCAGCCGTGATCTCATTGAATGGCGGAGCAGGCTCGAGGGGCCGCATGGCCCACTCCTGCTCCTTGTTCTTATGGAGCCGCTTATACACGGCTTCTGTCTCTCTAGTCCTTCAGATACAGACCACAACACTTAAAACATCAACAGTTAAAGTGGGCAGTCGCTTATATCGACCAAAGAGTGATAACAATTAGCTGTTTGCATCAGCGTCAGTTTGAGTTACCGGTTAGAGTGTGCTCTATTTATTTAGGCCAGAAACAGCTGCTGCGGTATTGTTCGAGTGAAGTACACATGAAAAGCTGATGCCTGTTTCTATTTAAAAAAAAAAATATGTATTTATATTTAACACTTCATGCACAATAATCCCACCAGCCGAAATTTAGTGCCCCAATGAAGTTTCGTACAGAAAGAAAGACTTGCATTTCTACAGTGCCTTTCACGACCTCCGGACGTCCCAAAGCGCTTTACAGCCAATGAAGTACTTTTTGAAGTGTAGTCACTGTTGTAATGTAGGAAACACGGCAGTATATTTGTGCACAGCAAGCTCCCACAAACAGCAATGTGATAATGACCAGATCATCTGTGTTTGTGACGTTGACTGAGGGATAAATATTGGCCCAGGACAAAGGGGAGAACTCCCCTGCTCTTCTTCGAAATAGTGCCACGGGATCTTTTACATCCACCTGAGAGAGCAGACGGGGCCTCGGTTTAACGTCTCATCCGAAAGACGGCACCTCCGATAGTGCCTCAGCACCGCACTGGAGTCTCAGCCTAGATTTTGTGCTCAAGTCTCTGGAGTGGGACTTGAACCCACAACTTTGAGTCTGAGGTGAGAGAGAGAGTGCTGCCCGCTGAGCCACGGCTGACATGCACAGCACAGAAGGAGGCCATTCTGCCCATCGTGCCTGTGTCGGCTCTTTGAAAGAGCTCTCCGATTAATCCCACTCTCTCCTCTTCCCCCCCCTCCCCGGGCTCTTTCCCCACAGCCCTGCACTTCTTTGCACTTCAAGTATTTCTCCAATTCCCTTTTGAAAGTGACTATTGAATCTGCTTCCACCGCCCTTTCGGGCAGTTGTATAGCACTATCATATACCGGCCATTGCGTGTAACGGGCAAATCGCGACCGCACGAAGGCGCCCACTATCTGTGGTGGGGGCTGTGTTTCGTATCTTTCTTGAGAAGGGATTGAATATTCTGTGTTGAGCAACAACTTGCATTTATATAGCGCCTTTAACATAGTAAAACGTCTTCACAGGAGCGATTCAGACAATATTTGACACCGAGCCGCAGAAGGCGATTTTAGGTCGGGTGACCAAACGCTTGGTCAAAGAGAGAGGTTTTAAGCAGGGTCTTTAAAGGAGGAGGCGGAGAGGTTTAGGGAGGGGATTCCAGAGCTCGGGGGCCCCAGGCAGCTGAAGGCACGGCCGCCAGTGGTGGAGCGATTTAAAATCGGGGATGCTCGAGGGCAGAATTGGAGGAGCGCAGAGATCTCTGAGGGTTGCAGAGCTTGGAGGAGGTTACAGAGAGAGGGAGGGGGGGCGAGGCCATGGAGAGTTTTGAACACGAGGATGAGAATTTTAAAATTGAGACGTGGCCAGACCGGGAGCCAAGAAACCCTCAATACCCTTCAATGAAGCAATGAAAAGGCATTTGTTTCAATTCTTCCAAGACACAGGACTTGAAAATACATTGTTTGTCAGACACCATCTGGAGTACTGCATTCAGTTCTGGCCTTGGAGAGGGTGCAGTGCCGATTCACCAGAACGATACCGGGACTAAAAGGGTTAAATTATGAGGCCAGGTTGCACAGACTGGCTTGTATTCCCTCGAGTTTAGAAGATTAAGGGGTGATCTGATCGAGGTGTTTAAGATGATTAAAGGATTCGATAGGGTCGATAGAGAGAAACTATTTCCTCTGGTGGGGGGAGTCCAGAACAAGGGGGCATAACCTTAAGATTAGAGCCAGGCTGGTCAGGGGTGATGTCAGGAAGCACTTCCTCACACAAAGGGTGGTGGAAATCTGGAACACTTCCCCCCCCCCCCCGCCCCCCCCCCCAAAAAAAAAGCTGTTGAGGCTGGGGGTCAATTGAAGATTTCAAAACTGAGATTGAGAGATTTTTGTTGGGCAAGGGTATTCAGGGTTACGGAACCAAGGCGATTAAATGGAGTTAAGCAACAGATCAGCCATGATCTAATTGAATGGTGGAACAGGCTCGAGGGGCTGAATGACCGACTCCTGTCCTTTGGGACATCAGCAAATGAATGCTTAATGTGTTTTTATGAAATTCCTCTGTTATTTTAGCAACATTAACCCGTTTAAAACACACTAGTCGATCTCCTGTGATGTTGCACATAGAGTTCAGATCAAGTGCTGGTCTTTAGGTGAAGTGTGACTTAAGGGTGGGGGATCAATGGGCCAGGGATGTGCAGATGTAACTCAGACCCCATTTTAATTACAAAATATTTACAGCACAGAAACAGGCCATTCGGCCCAACTGGTCCGTGCCGGTGTTTATGATCCACATGAGCCTCCCCCTACCCTTCTTCATCTCACCCTATCGATATATCCTTCTATTCCTTTCTCCCTCATGTGTTTATCTAGCTTCCCCTTATGAACGTAAGAAATAAGAGCAGGAGTCGGCCATAAGGCCCCTCGAGCCTGCTCTGTCATTCAATAAGATCATGGCTGATCTTCGACCTCAACTCCACTTTCCCGCCCGATCCCCATATCCCTTGATTCCCCTAGAGTCCAAAAATGTATCGATCTCGGTCTTGAATATACTCAATGACTCAGCATCCACAGCCCTCTGGGGCAGAGAATTCCAAAGATTCACCACCCTCTGAGTGAAGAAATTCCTCCTCATCTCAGTCCTAAATGGCCGACCCCTTATGCTGAGACACTGACCCCTGGTTCTAGACTCGCCAGCCAGGGGAAACAACCTCTCAGCATCCCCCTCTCAATCTTGTATATTTCAATAAGATCACCCCTCATTCTTCTAAACTCCGGAGAGTATAGGCTCAATCTCTCCTCATAGTACAACCCTCTCATCCCATGGATCAATCTAGTGAACCTTTGTTGCACCGCCTCTAAGGCAAGTATACGCTTTCTCTGATGAGGAGACCAAAATTGTGCACAGTACTCCAGGTGCGGTCTCACCAAAGCTCTGCACAATTGTAGTAAAACTTCCTTACTCTTGTACTCCAATCCCCTTGCAATAAAGGCCAACATGCCATTTGCCTTCCTAATTGCTTGCTGTACCTGCATGTTAACTTTCTGTGTTTCCTGTACGAGGACACCTAACTCTCTCTGAACAGCAACATTTAATAGTTTCTCACCATTTAAAAAATATTCTCTCTTTTCTATTCTTCCTATCAAAATGCGTTTATACTATTCGCCTCAACCACTCCCTGTGGTAGCGAGTTCGACATTCTCACCACTCTCTGGGTAAAGAAGTTTCTCCTGAATTCCCTATTGGATTTATCAGTGACTATCTTATATTAATGGTCCCTCGTTCTGGTCTCCCCCACAAGTGGAAACATCTCCACGTCTACCCTATCGAGCCCTTTCAGAATCTTGTGAAGACCTGTATTAGGTCACCTCTCCGTCTTTTCTTTTCTAGAGAAAATAGCCTCAACCTGTTCAATCTTTCTTGATGGGTATAACCTCTCCGTTCTGGTATCATTCGAGTAAATCATTTTTGCATAATGTCGTGCATTCTGTCCCATTATTAATTCCTATGTCCATATTAATGATGGAAAACTGCTTGCGCTGTGACTCAAGCCAGTGGTTGTGTTACAGTGCCTCCACTGGGTGGAGGGTGTAATTACACTGTGACAAGTTTACATAGGCAGTTCCCATTTTAAATGTGAGCAATAGGCATTTATAATAATGGGAAAACATGAACGGGAAGCACATGCAGAATTTTTTCAGTTTATTTAAAAAGAGATGGGTTAGCCTCTCTGCTAATGGGTTAAGCTTCGATATGTTCGTTCACCCAGCTTGAATTCGGGGCCACTGTTGCTTCACATCTCTGGCAAGTGTTACCAAAAGCTCCGGCCTCTTACTTTTGGCTTGACCATAGTCCGCCTGCATCTGTTGACATTCTTGGCCTTGCTAACTCGTCTGACGTTAAGTGGAACTCCGACATCTCCATTGCTGGAGCTGCTTCCAAGAAGCTCAGTTT
>CM059434.1:4912810-4980310 GCA_030390025.1 Squalus acanthias | reverse complement strand
ATGAGTAGCTCCAAGAAGCTCAACACCATCCAGGACAAAGCAGCCCACTTGATTGGCACCCCATCCACCACCTTAAACATTCACTCCCTCCACCACCGGCGTACCGTGGCTGCAGTGTGTACCATCTACAAGATGCACTGCAGCAACTCGCCAAGGCTTCTTCGGCAGCACCTCCCAAACCTGCGACCTCTACCGCCTAGAAGGACAAGGGCAGCAGACGCATGGGAACGCCACCGCCTCCAAGTCACACACTATCCTGACTTAGAAATATATCGGCCGTTCCTTCATCGTCGCTGGGTCAAAATCCTGGAACTCCCTTTCTAACAGCACTGTGGGAGCACCTTCACCACACGGACTGCAGCGCTTCAAGAAGGATGCTCACCACCACCTTCTCAAGGGCAATTAGGGATGGGCAATAAATGCCGGCCTTGCCAGCGACGCCCACTTCCTGAGAATCAATATAAAAAAAACATTGGAGACATGAAAGTCACACTATACAGCTGTTTCTTAAATGTTTCCAGGTGTTTGCTTGCAATACTGTCAGCGCGGCTCAGCTGGTAACACTCTCACCTCTGATTCAGAAGATTGGAAGTTCAGCAATTGAGCATGTAATGCAGGGCCCCCCGCCCTGCTCCCCATTGCTCAGCACAGCCGTGAGGAAATGCCGCTTTGTTAAAGGTGCTGTTCTTCGGAGGGGATGTGAAACCCAAGGCCCCTCCCCTTGTTCAGGTCAATGTTAAAGAGCGGTCAACTAACTGGTTCTGTTTTCCCACTGAACCCATGTTGTGTAAATTGGGCATCAAAGCTAGTATCAGTAACGGTGACCATGAAACCACCGGATTGTCACAAAAACCCATCTGGTTCACCAATGTCCTTTAGGGAAGGAAATCTGCCGTCCTTACCCGGGCTGGGCCTATATGTGACTCCAGACCCACAGCAATGTGGTTGACTCTTAACTGCACCTCTGAAATGGCCCAGCAAGACGCTCAGTTGTAACTAACCGCTACAAAACATAATGAGAAACTCCCTCCCTAACAGCACTGTGGGAGCACCTTCAGCCCACGGTCTACAGCGGTTCAAGAAGGCGGCTCAACACCACCTTCTCCAGGGTGATGGGGGGAGAGGAGGTGGGGGAGGGAGTTTTGGGGCTGAGGGGATGGGGGAGAGGAGGTGGGGGAGGGAATTTTGGGGCTGAGGGGATGGGGGGGAGAGGAGGTGGGGGAGGGAGTTTTGGGGCTGAGGGGATGGGGGGGGGAGGAGGGGGGGGAGGGAGTTTTGGGGCTGAGGAGATGGGGGAGAGGAGGTGGGGGAGGGAGTGTTGGGGATGGGGGAGAGAAGGTGGGAGAGGGAGTGTTGGGGCTGAGGGGATGGGGGAGAGGAGGTGGGGCTGAGGGGATGGGGGAGAGGAGGTGGGGGAGGGAGTTTTGGGGCTGAGGGGATGGGGGGAGGAGGTGGGGGAGGGAGTGTTGGGGCTGAGGGGATGGGGGAGAGAAGGTGGGAGAGGGAGTGTTGGGGCTGAGGGGATGGGGGGAGGAGGTGGGGGAGGGAGTGTTGGGGATGGGGGGGAGGAGGTGGGGGAGGGAGTTTTGGGGCTGAGGGGATGGGGGAGAGGAGGTGGGGGAGGGAGTGTTGGGGATGGGGGAGAGAAGGTGGGAGAGGGAGTGTTGGGGCTGAGGGGAAAGGGAGAGGTGGGTGGGGGTTGCGGTGGGAGGAAATGCCTCGCTCGGATGCTCCCGGCACCATGAGTGTGGACCAGGCTGGACGGACCAGCTGGTCTTTTCCTGCCTGTCCGCTTTGTGTGTTTTGAAGCGAGGCGGATTGAGACGTCCCTTCTCCGCGCACAGTTCGCTCCGGTGCCGGGTCAGGATCAGGCCGCGTTCACGTGCGAGGCGAGACCGTTTGGCACGTTTCACAGCGAGAGTGCGTCGCGAGTCGTTGCCGTGATCGTTTGCCGCGGTTTTGTTGTTTTGGGGCTGGAACCCTGACACAAACCAGGCCCCATCGAGCAACTGTCGTCGAAGCCTCTTGTTAAATCAAAGCTATTTTTCAAGTGACTGAAATATTGATTAGCAGACGTAAATGTATCGCTCCTGTACACAAACTCGATTTAGGGTCCTGCAGGTTTTAAATTTCTCTGAATCTGTAGGCCGAGATAGTACTGCTTGCTGATTGATTAGTTAATTAAACATCAATTTCTGTGGGCTTGTAGACATCATATCCTAGATTATCTCGTATTAACTGCCAATTCAAGGTTGACTGCTTGTGTCCTTGGGGAATATGCTTTTTTTTTGCTCAGATCAGTGTTTCTAACCAAGTGTTTTTTCGCTGATCCCAGAACATAGAAGAAAGAACTTGCATTTCTACAGCGCCTTTCACCACCTCAGGACAGCACACAGCGCTTTACAGCCAATGGAGTACTTTTGAAGTGTAGTCACTGTTGTAATGCGGGAAACGCGGCAGCCAATGTGCGCACAGCAAGCTCCCACAAACGGCAGTGATATTATTGGTTGAGGGATTACATACTGGCCCGGGAAAACTCCCCTTCGAAATAGTGGCCGCGGGACCTTTTGCGTCCACCTGGGAGGGGCGGACGGGGGACTCGGTTTGAAGTCTCCTCTGAAAAGGCGGCACCTCCGACAGTGCAGCACTCCCTCAGTACTGGCGCTGGGAGTGTCGGGCTGGATTATGTGCTCGAGTCTCTGAAGTGGGACTGGTAGGTGAAGTTCAGAATAAAACTCCCTGTCGGAAAGACTGTTGCATTTCGTGGGAGTCCGAGGCAACTCCCTCTTTGCTGGGTGAACCAGATGGTCCAGTTTTTTTTTTTGTAGAGCTTCCAGAAACTATAAACCAGACATGCAGAGTTCTTAAAATAGCAGACCATTTATTTTCCACTGTACTTTTACATCTTGCATGTAGAGACATTAGTTATTAATGTTGAGGTTTTATTTCTCGCGGTAGTTTTTCCCCTCCTTTCCATCGTGAAGGCTTTGATTGCTCACTGGGGTACGATTCAATCTCGCCCGTCGACCTCCAGTATTTCACCTTGGTGTCTTGTTAAATCGCGTGCGAACCTTGACTGTCAGTGTTGGCGGGGTTGCTCAATAGCAGGGGAATCACAGACAGCCCCAATCTCGTCACCCATCCCATGTTCACAATGTGTGTCCTATAGGGTAGATGGAAAGAAACTCTTTCCTCTGGTGTGAGGAGGGAGTAGCCCAGAAAAAGGGGGCATAACCGTAAAACGATCGCTAGGCCGTTCAGGGGTGATGTCAGGAAGCACTTCTTCACACAAAGGGTTAGTGGAAATCTGGAACTCCCCCCCCCCCCCCACCAAAATCTTTTGAGGTCAATTGAAAATTTAAAAACTGAGAGTGATAGATTTTTGTTAGGCAAGGGTGTTGAGTGTTATGGAACCAAGGTGGGTAGATGGAGTTAAGATACAGATCAGCCGTGAGAAGTAAGACTCGCATTTATACAGCGCCTTTCATGACCACCGGACATCCCAAAGCGCTTTACAGCCGATCAAGTACTTTTGTAGTCACTGTTGTAATGTAGGAAACGCGGCAGTCAATTTGTGCACAGCAAGCTCCCACAAGCAGCGATGTGATAATGACCAGATAATCTGTTTTTGTTATGTTGGTTGAGGGATAAATATTGGCCCCAGGACACTGGGGAGAACTCCCCTGCTCTTCTTCGAAATAGTGGCCCTGGAATCTTTTACATCCACCTGAGAGAGCAGACGGGGCCTCGGTTTAACGCCTCATCTGAAAGACGGCACCTCCGACAGTGCAGCACTCCCTCAGCACTGCACTGGGAGTGTCGGCCTAGATTTTGTGCTCAAGTCGCTGGAGTGGGACTTGAATCCATGGCCTCCTGACTCGGAGGCGAGCGTGCTACCCACTGAGCCACGGCTGACACTCCATCATCTTATTGAATGGCGGAACAGGCTCGAAGGGGCTGAATGGCCTCGTCCTGTTCTTGTGTTCCTTACCGCTGTGGTTGCTGTTGAAATCGCTTGTGCTCAGTCAGGAGCAGGAACCCTCCCTACCAAACATGGTGCTGAGGCCAATTGTGGCCACCCCTGCCACTGCACCTGGATGCGATCAGCAAACCCCGCACAAACCAGGGATCAAACCTAGTCTGTGTGTCTCGGCCACTCGCTGGATAAACTTGCTGAGATATCGAGGAGGAGTTATCAAGATTTTCAATTAATCCTTCATTTAAAACAAAAAGAAGAAATCGCTCATCTATTGACTTCGGGACATCCCAAATTGCTTTGCAGTCGTTTACAAGTGTGCAGCACCTTTGAGGTAATGGAATGTCCCAAGACGCTTCGGGTAGAAAATGGATCGAGCGGACAATTGGGAGCGGTGCTTGACTGCACCGTTGAAAAGAAGATGGAGGGGGTGGAAATAGCCAGGGAGGGGGTGGAAATAGCCAGGAAGGGGGTTGGGGGGGGGGGCGGTTGAGAGACGAAATTTCAGTGGGGAATGATCTTGATGGTTACAAGCTCTGCCACCAAGTGAGGAGCATGTTGGAGGGGTGGTGGTAGGGGGGGGACGTCCGTGTGCAGCTAAACCTGGACAAGGCGCGAGGCAAGTGATGCCTTTCTGGCACTGATTGAGTCCAGTGTGGGTCTATTTTACTGGCTTAAAAATCAACAAAGACAGCATTGTTTTTGCCACTTGGTACAGCGAGTACAGATTTGTATTCACTTCACATCACTGGATGGGTGGTGGGGGTGGGGGTGGCGGCTGGGCAAAAAGTGATTATTACTCGATTGTTTTTAATCTTGTAAATCTTTTCCTTAAGAGATCAGGAAATTCTGTGACCGGCTTTTCTTCCTGACGTGCTGAATCAAGTCAGGCAGGTATTAATAGACCTTCATTGTTGTTCCCTTTGCTTGGTAATCCAATTCATTTTTACCTTCTTAACCAATAATGTTTAAATGGTATTTGAAGGGTAGGGTTATATAATTATCTGTTTGACAGCTGCAAATGTTAGGATTTCCAGTGGCTGATGAATAAGTGACTTTCCTGTCCTTGACACACTCCGGCTATAATTATGTTCAGCAGCTCATTGTGTTTTGATAAGCTGCCACGTTTGAGTTGAGCATTGCTACTGAAATATGACTGAATCAGTTCGGTCTGCAAAGTGATTGGATGTATAGTTTTGTACTCCTAGATCCGTAGACGGGGGAGTCGGCGCTTTGCATCATAGAATCGCACAGCGCAGAAGGAAGGCCATTCGGCCCATCGTGCCTGTGCCAGCTCTTGGAAAGAGCTCTCCAATTAGTCCCACTTCCCCCGGCTCTTTCCCCACAGCCCTGCAAATTTCTCCGTGTGTGTGATTGTGTAATGGAGATGGCATGGTACATGGTGAAACACATGCATTTAAGGGGAAGCTAGATTAAACACATGAGGGGGGAGGGAAAGGAATAGAAGGATATGCTGATAGGGTGAGATGAAGTAGGGTTGGGAGGAGGCTCGTGTGGAGCATAAACACCGGCACGGACTGAATGGTCTGTTTCTGTGCTGTACATTCCATGTAATTCTATTTAAGTATCGTTGCCATAACCACAATGACACCACCCTGAACTGAGTAGCTCACGTTTAATGTTTCATAGTTTCGGCCTTTTTTTATCGAGGTGGTTTCTTGGTGTCAACATCGCTGCATCCCACTTGGCTCGGGTACCCCTGATTCAGAGAGTCGTGGGTCCAAGCCTCAGGAGGGGTTAAGCCTGTAATCTAGGCTAACCGATGCAGTACTGAGGGAAGTGCTACCTTGTCTGAGGTGCTGTCCTTCTTCCCAAGCGAATGTTAAACCAGGGCCCCATCTGCCTTCTGGTGGCTGTTTAAAGATCCCATTAATTAGGGTACGGCAATTCAGTGGTTGTGTTTACTCGTAATCCAGAGGCCTGGACTAATAATCCAGAGAACACGAGCTCAAATTGCATCGAGAGAATTTGAATTCAGTTTTTTAAATTGAAATTTGAAAAAAAAACTGCTACCAGTAAAAGTGACCGTGAAGCTGTCGGATTGTTGGTTTAAAACCCAACTGGTTCACTGATTTAGGGAGGGGAACTCCCCATTTTATTCACTTGCAAATACAGAAACTTTTGTCACTTTTTTTTGTTTGAACTGAACAAGGGCAACTAGGGATGGGCAATAAATGCTGGCCTTGCCAGCAACGCCCAGATCCCATAAGCGAATTTTAAAAAACAACCATCTCGACGTTTCGGGATAGCGTTAATTCAGCTGACTCATGCTGCTCGGGATTGGTCCCACTGCGAATTTGCAAAGTCATGTTGGAATGTAGCTCCGCGGGGCGGGGAACGTCCTGTTCACGATGTGGCAGGGTCTCGCCAGGAAGAGGAGGGGGGCAAGAAACCGTGGGGTAGAATCTGGTGCTGCTCCTACCTGTATTTCTTCCAGAGTTCAGCTGCCCAGGCTAAGAAAAGTAGTCGAGCAGGCTCAAAGGGCTGAAAGGAGGTTGTGCGAGAGCTGCTTGATCTGTTTTATGAGAGGTGATCTCATTGAAACATACAAGATTCTGAGGGGGATTGACAGGGTAGATGCTGAGAGGATGTTTCCCCTGGCTGGAGAGTCTAGAACTAGGGGTCACAGTCTCAGGATAAGGGGCCGGCCATTTAGGACTGAGGTGAGGAATTTCTTCATTCGGAGGGTGGTGAATCTTTGGAATTCTCTGCCCCAGAGGGCTGTGAATGCTCTGTCGATGAGTAATATTCAAGGCGGAGCTCACTTGATTTTTAGACACTAAGGGAATCAAAGCTGACTTACGTTGGCTCCTGGTTAAGCAACGCCTCGAATTTAAAATTCTCATCCTTGTTTTCAAATCCCTCCCTGGCCCCGCCCCTCCCTATCTCTGTAATCTCCTTCAGCCCCACAACCCCCCTGCCCCAGAGATCTCGGCGCTCCTCCAATTCTGGTCTCTTGAGCATCTCTGATTTTAATCGCTGAACCGTTGGCGGCCGTGCCTTCAGCTGCCGAGGCCCCTAAGCTCTGGAATTCCCTCCCTAAACCTCTCCGCCTCTCTACCTCCTCTTAAGATGCTCCATAAAACTTACCTCTTTGACCAACCTGTCCTAATCCCCCTTATGTGACTCGGTGTCAAATTTTGTTTTGACACTCCTATGAAGCGCCTTGGGCCGTTTTACTGTGTTAAAGGCGCTATATAAATGCATGTTGTTTTTGTTGATATGGGGATAGTGGAGTTGAGGTAGAAACATAGACATAGAAACATGGAAAAATAGGAGCAGGAGTAGGCCATTTGGCCCTTCAAGCCTGCTCTGCCATTCAATATGATCATGGCTGATCCTCTATCTCAATACCATATTCCCGCTCTCTCCCCATACCCCTTGATGCCTTTTGTGTCTAGAAATCTATCTGTCTCCTTCTTAAATATATTCAGTGACTTGGCCTCCACAGCCTTCTGTGGTAGAGAATTCCACAGGTTCACCACCCTCTGAGTGAAGACATTTCTCCTCATCTCAGTCCTAAATGTCCTACCCCGTATCCTGAGACTGTGACCCCTCGTTCTAAACCCCCCAGCCAGGGGAAACATCCTCCCTGCATCCAGACTGTCTAGCCCTGTCAGAATTTTATACGTTTCAATGAGATCCCCTCTCATTCTTCTAAACTCTAGTGAATACAGGCCTAGTCAACCCAATCTCTCCTCATACGACAGTCCTGCCATCCCAGGAATCAGTCTGGTGAACCTTCGCTGGACTCCCTCTATGGCAAGTATATCCTTTCTTAGGTAAGGAGACCAAAACTGCACACAGTACTCCAGGTGTGGTCTCACCAAGGCCCTGTACAACTGTAGTAAGACATCCTTGCTCCTGTACTCAAATCCTCTTGCAATGAAGGCCAACATACCATTTGCCTTCCTAACTGCTTGCTGCACCTGCATGTTTGCTTTCAGTGACTGGTGCACAAGGACACCCAGGTCCCTTTGTACATCAACATTTCCCAATCTATCACCATTTAAATAATACTCTGCCTTTCTGTTTTTCCTACCAAAGTGGATAACTTCACATTTATCCACGTTATATTGCATCTGCCATGTATTTGTCCACTCACTCAACTTGTCTAAATTGCCTTGAAGCCTCTTTGCATCCTCCTCACAACTCACAATCCCACCTAGTTTCGTGTCGTTAGCAAACTTGGAAATATTACATTTGGTTCCCTCATCCAAATCATTGATATATATTGTGAATAGCTGGGGCCCAAGCACTGATCCCTGCGGTACCCCACTAGTCACCGCCTGCCACCCCGAAAAAGACCCATTTATTCCTACTCTCTGTTTCTTGTCTGTTAACCAATTTTCAGTCCATGCCAGTGTATTACCCCCAATCCCATGTGCATTAATTTTGCATACTAACCTCTTATGTGGGACTTTATCAAAGGCCTTCTGAAAATCCAAATACACCACATCCACTGGTTCTCCCTTATCTATTCTACCAGTTACATCCTCAAAAAACTCCAGTAGGTTTGTCAAACACAATTTCCCTTTCATAAATCCATATTGACTTTGTCTAATCCCGTTGATATTTTCTAAGTGTCCTGTTATCACATCCTTTATAATAGACTCTAGCATTTTCTGTACCCTCTCTAGTGCAAGACGTGATTGCACTAGAGAGGGTACAGAGGAGATTTACAAGGATGTTGCTGGGAGTAGAGAATCTTAGCTATGAGGAAAGACTGGATAGGCTGGGTCTGTTTTCTTTGGAACAGAGGAGGCTGAGGGGAGACCTTATTGAGGTGTATAAAATTATGAGGGGCATAGATAAAGTGGATAGAAAGGACCTATTTCCCTTAGCAGAGGGGTCAAAAACCAGGGGGCACAGATTTAAAGTAATTGGGGGAGGTTTAGAGGGGATTTGAGGGGAAATTTCTTCACCCAGAGGGTTGTGGGGGTCTGGAACTCACTGCCTGAAAGGGTGGTAGAGGCAGGAACCCTAACCACATTTAAAAAGTACTTGGATGTGCACTTGGGATGCTCTAACCTGCAGGGCTACGGACCAAGAGCTGGGAAGTGGGATTAGGCTGGATAGCTCTTTGTTGGCCAGCGCGGACACGATGGGCCGAAATGGCCTCCTTCCGTGCTGTAACTTTCTATGATTTTCCCTCCTACTACTCAGCCATGATCTTCTTGAATGGGGCAGCAGCTTCGAGGGGCCGAATGGCCGACTCCTCCTATTTCTTATGTTCTTGCATGTGGTGTCGGGCCATGTCCTGTGCTCCAGTGACCCCTGGTTGCTGGCTTTTGCGAATCTGGCAAGTTGATCTTTGGTGTTGCCCGCAGCTGTGCAGGATCCCTGCCCTGGGAGCCAGTGGCGCTGAGCTAGTGTAGAAGTGGCTCAAGGAAAGCCCCTTAGAATCTGCCTGGGGCAGGAATGCTGGAAGCCAACATTACGTAGTTCACAGTCTGTCTTCACCACATTTGGAATAAAGTCTTCAAGGGGATGAGTGAGATGGACAACGTTGATCCAGGTCAATTGTTCCTCGTAACGAAGGGCTCAGATACCTTGGGACACGAGTTACAAGCGAAACGTCAGGGCTAAGAAGGGACGTCATGGAAACGTAGACGTGCGAGACGAAAAAAGACCAAGTTCCCTTTAGTTCGCCTTCTACCATCCTGGTAGTCGCACGATCCAACGATAATGGAGTTGTTGACTAATCGCTGCGATCATTCTCTATCAGTGAGTCTACAACAGACCCAGACATGAGGCGAGGAAGACCCCCAGTGGTGTTGATTACATAGGAATTGCCAGATGATAAAAGGCCATCTAACTTTGGGAACCAGAGGTCCAAAGTCACCTGTTCCTCCCGAGCACATTACACTCACCACACCACATGTCTCAAATTACTCTCAATTTTTCCCCAAAATGATTTTCTGAAAGAAATCTATCTATTGTTTCCTAAATTACAACAGGGACAGCACTTCAAAAGTACTTCATTGACTGTAAAGCGCTTTGGGGCGTCCTGAGGTGGTGAAAGGCGCTATATAAATGCAACTTCTTCATATTTGGGTAATGAGGGTATTAAGAGATGTGGAGAAAAGGTAGGGAATTGGGGATTGTAGAGAGAGAGGTGGAGCAGGCTCAAAGGGCTGAATGGAGGTGTGTGAGAGCTGCTTGATATGTTTTGAAATCAGTGATTTAGATTTACAAGAATGGTTCCAGGGATGAGGGACTTCAGTTACATGGATAGACTGGAGAAGCTGGGGTTGTTCTCCTTAGAGCAGAGACGATTGAGAGGAGATTTGATAGAGGTGTTCAAAATCATGAGGGGGTCTAGACAGAGTAGATAGAGAGAAACTGTTCCTATTGGCAGAAGGGTCGAGAACCAGAGGACACAGATTTAAGGTGATTGGCAGAGGTCCAAAGGCGACATGAGGAAAAACTCTTTTTACGCAGCGAGTGGTTAGGATCTGGAATGTACTGCCTGAAAGGGTGGTGGAGACAGACTCAATTGTGGCTTTCAAAAGGGAATTGGATAAGTACCCGAAGGGAAAAAAAAAAATTGCAAGGCTATGGGGAAGGGACGGTGGATTGGGACTAGCTGAAGTGCTCTTGCAGAGAGCTGGCACGGGCTCGACGGCCCGAATGGCCTCCTGCTGTGCTGTAACCATTCTATGATTCTAGTGTTCGGCCACTATTACATAGTTACAGAGTACTTTGTATTTACAGCATAGAAGCAGGCCATTCGGCCCAACTGGTCCGTGCCGGTGTTTATGCTCCACACGAGCCTCCTCCCACCTTTCCTCATCTCACCCCATCAACATAACCTTCTATTCCTTTCTCCCTCATGTGCTCATCTAGTTTCCCCTTAAATGTATCTATACTATTTGCCTCAACCACTCCCTGTGGTAGCGAGTTCCACATTCTCCCCACTCTCTGGGTAAAGTAGTTTCTCCTGAATTCCCTATTGGATTTATTAGTGACGATCTTATATTCATGGCTCCTAGTTCTGGTCTCCCCCATCGAAACATTTCATAATTTTAAAGACCTCTATCAGGTCGCCCCTCAGTCTTCTCTTTTCAAGAGAAAAGAGCCCCAGCCTGTTCAGTCTTCCCTGATAGTTATAACCCCTCAGTTCTGGTATTACCCTTGTGAATCTTTTTTTTGCACCTTCTCCAGTGCCTCGATATCCTTTTAATGCGTAGACCAGAACTGTGCCCAGTGCTCCAAGTGTGGTCTAACCAAGGTTCTGTCCAAGTTTAACCTAACTTCTCTACTTTTGAATTCTATCCCTCTGGAAATGAACCCCAGTGCATGCACTCTACTTGGGGACAATTAAAGTGAAAATATTTGCTAATTATATTTTTTTGCCTTCATCAAAGATGATGGTGACCGAGGGACGTTACATGTAGGTCAGAGTGTCTTCTACTTTATCTGCATTCAGTCACATTGTGGGCTGACAGGAGCAACACAGTTTCCTAATTTATTCTTTTATGAAGAGGCCTGTAACTCATCAGAGGAGATGAAATGCAAGGCGTAGAAAAATCTCATCTTTATCTGTGTCTTTATTCCGATACAAGGTGAGCAACAATGACTATAATGCAGTAAATTGAGTGACAGAAAAGGCCAGGCACTTTGGATGGATAATGATCGCCGAAGCCCACTTAGTGTAACTAAAGAATCTGGAAGGCACGGGGTTGGGTATTAGCTGGGTACCATGGCAAGGGAAGCTTGGAGATGGCACAGAATAGAAGACGCACGTAATTGAAATGCAAAGTAGCCGTGAGATGAAAGAAAGAAGAGAAAAAAAATTGTAGGTCACTATTTGCTTAATGTGTCTGTGGTTCATTAATAAGTTGTCGCATTGTGCGTTGCTTTCAGGTAATTAATGAAGATCCTGACTGATCTGATTCTCCCCGTTTGGTTCCATTCCTGAATACATCTATTAAACGTATTTATGAGACACAAACATTTTGTCCTAGGAGAATATTAAACACCAGAAGACATGCAAAAAAAAAACAACCACGTAGGTATTCGCTTCTAGAATCATAGAATCGCACAGCACAGAAGGAGGCCATTCGGCCCATCGTGCCTGTGCCGGCTCTTTGAAAGAGCTCTCCAATTAGTCTCACTCCCCCCCTGCTCTTTCCCCAGAGCCCTGCAAATTTCACCTTTTCAAGTATTTATCCAATTCCCTTTTGAAAGTTATTATTGAATCTGCTTCCACCGCCCTTTCAGGCAGCGCGTTCCGGATCACAACAACTCGTTGCGTAAAAACGTTTCATCTCATCTTCCCTCCGATTTTTTTTTGCCAATTATCTTCAATCTGCGTCCTCTGGTTACCGACCCTCCTGCCACTGGAAACAGTTTCTCCTTATTTACTCTATCAATACCACTCTCAATTTTGAACACCTCTATTAAATCTCTCCTTAACCTTCTCTGCTCGAAGGAGAGCAACTCCAGCTTCTCCAGTCTCTCCACATCACTGAAGTCCCTCATCCCTGGGACCATCCGAGTAAATCTCCTCTGCACCCTCTCCAAGACCTTGACATCCTTCCTAAAGTGCGGTGCCCAGAATTGGGCACAAGACTCCAGCTGAGGCCTAACCAGTGATTTATAAGGTTTAGCATAACTTCCTTGCTTTTGTACTCTATGCCTCTAAAGCCAAGGATCCCATATGCTTCTTTAATGGCCTTTTCAACTTGTCCTGCCACCTTCAAAGATTTGTCTATGTAAACCCCAGCTCTCTGTTCCTGCACCCCCTTTAAATGCGGCCTTTATCAGTGTAGCCCGCATCCTGAGAACAAATTAGAAATGTAAAGGTTTTAGTGTGTTGGTAGGGATTCAGAATCTTAAGACTAGAATGGGCCTATTTTCTCTGGCGATTAGAATTTCTTCACTCAGAGGGTTGTGAATCTTGGAATTCTCTACCCCAGAGGACTGTGGATGTTCAGGCGTTGAGTATATTCAAGACTGAGAGCGATAGATTTTTGGATACTAAGGGAATCGGGGGATAGGGCGTGAAGTGGAGTTGATGTAGAAGTTCAGCCATGATCTTATTGAATGGCGGAGCAGGCTCGGAGGGCCGTATGGCCTACTCCTGCTCCTAGCTCTTATGTCTGTCCCGAATCTCAGCCTGGTGTATTCCTCCGCTGTGTTTATCTGCATAATTATAGTGACTGCACTCTCTAAAAGGAAAGTCTTGGTTGTGAAGCGCTCTGGGATGTCCCGCGGATGTTGTGAAGCAGTATGCAAATACAGGTTCATTTTTCTTTCTTTCCCATCCTTCCTCGAGGACTGACCCTGAGGTGCTTCTCTAGCCAAAGATCCCACGACAGTATTTCGAAGAGGAGATGGGGAGTTTTCCCCAGTGTCCTGGCCGACATTTATCCCTTAACCAACGTCACTTAAATGACCAGATAATTTTATTTTATCTCATTGCTGTTTGTGGGACCTTAAAATTGGCTGCCGTGTTTCCTACACTACAACAGTGACTGCACTTCCAAAAGTACTTCATTGGCTGTGAAAGCGCTTTGGGACGTCCTGAGGTGGTGTAAGGTGCAATAGAAACGCAAGTTCTTTCTTAGTTTGTCTAATAACTCATTTCTTCACCTGTTAAAATGGCATTGGGTCTCCTGCTCTATTATAAACCCCTGTGTGTTAGAGAAGGCACCACTTTCTAGAACTAAAAAATAATGATTGAACTTCACCTTAACTCCTCAGACTTGGCGTTAGTGTTTTTGCATAAATATATAAACTGGTGTGGGGTTAATCTAGTGCGCGCTTCTGTCTTTTTGTGCATTTTCTTTCATCTGAAAGGAAACCTCCGGCAGTTGCGGTGCGCCTTATATGTTTCCATGACAAGGCCTTGGACAACGTGGACCACTTTCCATACCTCGGGAGCCTACTGTCAACAAGGGCAGACGTCGATGACGAAACCCAGTGTGCCAGTGCAGCCTTCGGTCGCCTGAGGAAGAGAGTGTTTGAAGACCAGGACCTCAAACCCAGGACTAAGCTCATGGTCTACAGAGCAGCAGTGATACCCGCCCTGCTGTATGCCTCCGAGACATGGACCATGTACAGTAGGCACCTCAAAGCACTGGAGAGGTACCATCAACGCTGCCTCAGCAAGATCCTGCAAATCCATAGGCAGGATAGGCGCACCAACGTCAGTGTTCTCGCTCAGGTTAACATCCCCAGCATCGAAGCTTTGACCACGCTCGATCAGCTCCGATGGACGGGTCACATCGTCCGCATGCCCGATACAAGACTTCCAAAACAAGCTCTCTACTCAGAGCTCCGACACGGCAAGAGAGCCCCAGGTGGGCAGAGGAAACGTTTCAAGGACACCCTCAAAGCCTCCTTGAAAAAGTGTAACATCCCCACTGACACCTGGGAAGCCCTGGCCCCAGACCGTACAAAGTGGAGGAGAAGCATCCGGGAAGGCGCCGAACGCCTCGAGTCTCTTCGCCGAGAGCAAGCGGAAGCCAAGCGCAAGGAGCGCACGTCAACCCAAGCACCCCACCCACCCGCCCCTTCAACCACTGTCTGCCCCACCTGTGACAGAGACTGTAGGTCCCGCATTGGACTCATCAGTCGTCTGAGAACTCATTTTTAATGTGGAAGCAAGTCATCCTCGGCTCCGAGGGACTGCCTAAGAAGGTGATGTTCCAAGCATTCAAAGAGCACAATATTAAACTTCTGTGACATTTTTAAATCTGCGAATGGTCTCTTATGAGCACCCCCCTCCCCCGCCCAAAAAAAAAAGGAATCCTATGGAGTTTCTGTACAGGTCCTGAAAGCTGTGGTGTCTGCTGCGAGTGTGTGTGCGAGCAATTGCTTTTCACTGATTTAGCTTTCTGTGCTCGTGGCAAAATTCATGTACAGGGACTGCTGCCCCACTGAGAGACTGTGGTGAGAGCAGAGAAACCAGCAGGTGAGTCGGATAGAATTGTATCATAGATTTTTATAGCACAGAAGGAGGCCATTCGGCCCATCGTGCCTGTGCCAGAGGTTTTAAACGAGCTGGTACCGTTAGTCCCGCCCCACGCTCTCCCCACCCCACCCCCGATCCATTTTTAAATTTGTATTTTTGAAATATTCAACCACTTCACTTTTAAAAGCTATTATAGATTCTGCTTCCACCACTGTTCCTGGCAAGTCATTCCATGTCTCAACAACCCTCTGCACTAAAAAAAATCTCCTTGCCTCTCCCTTCGCTCTTTTGATTATCTGAGATTCATGCCCTCCGGTTACTGACTGACTGATCAGTGCAGAGAGTTTTTCTCCTTTTCGCCTCATCAAAACGCTTCATAATGTTGAAGACCTCCTCCTTAATTTTCTCTGTACTAATTAGAGAGCCCCTCTTTCTCTTCGTAACTGAAGTCCCTCATCCCTGCTCTCATCTGAGTGAATCTCTTCTGCATCCTACCCATAGCCTTGACATCTTTCCTAAAGTAACAAGGAAGATAGATGGAAATTGCATTTCTGTCGCACCTTTCACAACCTCAGTCCCAAAACACTTTACAGCCAATAAAGTGTTTTTTTTTAAGTGTAGTCACTGTTGTAATGTAGGAACCGCAGCAGCCAATTTGCAGACAAGCAGCTCCCACAATCAGCAATGAAATAATGACCAGATGATTTGATGTTGGTTGAGGGATAATTATTCCCCTGCTCTTCTTCGAAATAGTGCCGTGGCATCTTTTGCGTCGACCTGAGAGGGCAGACAGGGCCTCGGTTTAATGTCCAATCTGAAAGACGGCCCCTCCGGCCGTGCAGCGCCCCCTCAGTACTGCCCCTCCAGCCGTGCAGCGCTCCCTTAGTACTGCCCCTCCGACCGTGCGGCGCTCCCTCAGTACTGTCCCTCCGACAGTGCAGCGCTCCCTCAGTACTGCCCCTCCGACAGTGCGGCGCTCCCTCAGTACTGCCCCTCCGACAGTGCGGCGCTCCCTCAGTACTGCCCCTCCGACAGTGCAACGCTCCCTCAGTACTGCCCCACCGACAGTGCGGCGCTCCCTCAGTATTGCACTGGAGTCTCAGCCTAGATTATGTGCTTAAGTCTCTGGAGTAACTCTTGACTCAGAGGAGAGCATGCTACCCATTGAACCAAACTGACATCATTATGTCATGTAAAGATTGGGAAAAGTGCAGTACGGTCACATCTATGGTATGTCCTGCTGGTTTAATCATGGTATTGGCTGCAGAAATGCAGAAAGGAAACCGCCTAAACGTATTTACTGCAGAAATCCTGATTTAACAGATTAGAGAGACCAGAGAAGCTGGATTTGTTCTCTTCGGAGCAGAGATTGTTATGGGGAGAGGTGTTCAAAATTGAGGGTTTTTGATGGAGTAAATAAGGAAAAACTGTTCCCAGTCTCCCCTTCTTCTTAGGCAGCCCCTCGGAACCGAGGATGACTTGCATTCCACATTAAAAATTATTTCTCAGGTGACTGATGAGTCCAATGCGGGACCTGCAGTCTCTGTCACAGGTGGGGCAGATGGTGGTTGAAGGGGCGGGTGGGTGGGGTGCTTGGGTTGACGTGCGCTCCTTGCGCTGCTTCCGCTTGGCTTCCGCTTGCTCCCGGCGAAGAGACTCGCGGTGTTTGGCACCTTCCCGGATGCTTCTCCTCCACTTTGTGCGGTCTTGGGCCAGGGATTCCCAGGTGTCAGTGGGGATGTTGCACTTTTTCAAGGAGGCTTTGAGGGTGTCCTTGAAGCGTTTCCTCTGCCCACCTGGGGCTCTCTTGCCGTGTCGGAGCTCTGAGTAGAGCGCTTGTTTTGGGAGTCTTGTATCAGGCATGCGGACGATGTGACCCGTCCATCGGAGCTGATCGAGTGTGGTCAAAGCTTCGATGCTGGGGATGTTGGCCTGAGCGAGAACACTGACGTTGGTGCGCCTATCCTGCCAATGGATTTGCAGGATCTTGCGGAGGCAGCGTTGGTGGTACCTCTCCAGTGCTTTGAGGTGCCTGCTGTACGTGGTCCATGTCTCTGAAGCATACAGGAGGGCAGGTATCACTGCTGCTCTGTAGACCATGAGCTTAGTGCCGGGTTTGAGGTCCTGGTCTTCAAACATTCTCTTCCTCAGGCGACCGAAGGCTGCACTGGCACACTGAAGGTGGTGTTGGACTTCGTCATCGACGTCTGCCCTTGTTGACAGTAGGCTCCCGAGGCATGGAAAGTGGTCCATGTTGTCCAAGGCCTTGTTGTGGATTTTGATAATCGGGGGGCAGTACTGTGTGGCGGGGGCAGGTTGGTAGAGGACCTTTGTCTTACGGATGTTTAGTGTAAGGCCCATGCTCTCGTACGCTTTGGTGAAGGTGTTGACGATGGTTTGGAGTTCGACCTCGAGTGAGCGCAGACGCAAGCGTCGTCTGCATACTGTAATTTGACGACAGAGGATGGGACGACCTTGGATCTGGACTGGAGGCGACGGAGGTTGAACAGTTTCCCATTTGTTCTGTAAATTAGCTCCACTCCAGCGGGGAGCTTATTGAGGGTGAGATGGAGCATTGCAGCAAGGAAGATCGAGAAGAGCGTTGGTGCGATGACACAGCCTTGCTTGACACCGGTCCGTATGTGAATTGGGTCTGTGGTGGAACATTTGGTCAGGATCACGCCCTGCATGTCGTCGTGAAGCAGGCGGAGGATGGTGACAAACTTTTGAGGGCAGCCGAATTTGAGGAGGACACTCCATAATCCCTCACGGTTGACAGTGTCGAAGGCCTTTGTGAGATCAAAGAAGGCCATGTACAGCGGTTGGTGCCGTTCCCTGCATTTCTCTTGTAATTGATGCGCGGTGAAGATCATGTCCATTGTGCCCCTTAGTGGGCGGAATCCACATTGCGACTCTGGGAGGAGCTCTTCAGCCACTGGGAGAAGGCGATTGAGGAGGATTCTTGCGATGACTTTCCCTGTGGCAGACATTAGGGAAACTCCTCTGTAATTACCGCAATCAGACTTGTCACCTTTCTTGAAGATGGTCACAATCACGGCATCTCTGAGATCCCCTGGCATGCTCTCCTCCTTCCAGATAAGAGAAATTAGTTCATGGATTTGTGCCAGTACTGCTTCTCCGCCATGCTTTCGTGCCTCGGCAGGGATTCCATCTGCTCCTGAGGCCTTGTTCTTCAGCTGTTGGATGGCCTTTTCAACCTCATGCCGGGCTGGGGTTGTGCTGAGATAGGTGGCGGGTAGCATGCTGCGGGATGGAATTGAGGACACTCATGTCGAAGACAGAGTCTCGGTTAAGGAGATCTTGGAAGTGCTCCTTCCAGCGGGCACTGACTGCCTCTCTGTCCTTGATGAGTACCTCTCCGTTCTTGGCCCGCAGTGGGGTAGGGCCTTGGGTGCTTGGGCCATAGGTGGTCTTGACTGCGCTAAAGAATCCACGCACGTCGTGGTTGTCGGCTAGCTGCTGGATCTCCTGCGCTTTCTCCACCCACCATCTGTTCTTTAGGTCGCGAGATTTTTGTTGGACCTCGGCCTTCAGGCGTCTGTAGAGCTGCTTTCTTGCTCTCGAGTTCTGTTGCTGTTTCCAGATCAGGAATGCCTTGCGCTTGCGGCTTATTAGCTCCTGGTCGTTCTCGTCGAACCAGTCTTGGTGTTTCCTGGTCGAGTGACCGAGCGTCTCTTCACAGGTGCTGATTATGGAGGCCTTGAGTGCAGACCAGGCGCTGTGGACACTGGGGAGGGGGGGGAAAATTCGGTTGGTTTGCGCCTCCCGTTAGCGCCTTAAGAGGCCGCTAATGGGGTGCAAAGCAACTAGCGCCCGTGCGCGGCGATGTTTGCGCCGCTCACGAAATTAACCAGACATTTTGTGGCGGCGCTAAACACTACCGCCACAATCTCCTGCGCCCGCAGATCGGATATTGAGTGGCGCCCCCTGTCTTACTGCCTGCCGCTAGCAACGACAGGTTGAGGGGAGCGTTTTGCAGTCGGGAAGGGACTGGGGGAGCGCTATTTAAAGGTGACCGCTTCCTGCCTTTTTTTTGTCGGCGAAATTTTTGCACCACGCATTCTGAGAGAGAGAGAGACTCCAGGAGATATTCAAAGCTGTGTTGAGTTTTGGATACTGAGCAGCACTTTGCAGGTTCTTTCTGATTTGATCTTCGTTGCATCGATTTAGAAGAGACTGTGGGGGTTGCACTCTGAGCTCTTTCCCTGGTTCTCTCCATTGTTCTTTCCAACAGATTTGATGTACAGATCTCTCCAGGCCGAGATTCAAGGCTGCAATGAGCAGGGTGTGGATGGAGAGCAAGATCGACCCACCCCTTTAAGAACTGGCCGGCGACAGTGTGTGTGTTCCATTGCGGACTGACAACACATGAGCTTTGCCAGCGCTCTGAGGTAGCGCCTCGCTCCTCAGCTTTTGCGCCTTAAGACAGGTGTGTAGCGCCTGATTTAGCGCTGCAATCACCTCCAGGGGCGATAAAAGCCAAGTTTGCAGTCGGAGCCGATAATTCGCGCCAGGTGCTAAACTTTGCGCCCGGCCGATAATTGCGCCCCAAATGGGGCAATATTGAATTTCTCCCCCAGTGTCTCTGCATCACTGGGAGTCGTCAGGTTGGTTGAGGCGCAGGCTGAATAGGGCTTTCTTAGTGGGGTCTTTGAGTGCTCCAGCGTTGATTTTCCTGCGGCATTGTTTCTGTTCCCGTCGCTGTTTTGGGGCTACATTGATGGAGATGACAGAGTGGATTAGGCGGTGGTCTGTCCAGCAGTCGTCAGCTCCTGTCATGGCGCGGGTGATGCGGACGTCCTTGCGGTCCCTCGCTCAGACGATGATGTAGTCCAGCAGATGCCAGTGCTTGGAGCGAGGGTGCTGCCATGAAGCCTTGTACTCTTGTCTCTGACGGAACAAGGTGTTGGTTATGACAAGGCCATGTTCTGAGCATTTCGACAGGAGGAGGGTACCGTTGGAGTTGGCTTTCCCTACCCCCTCTCTGCCGATCACACCTCCCCAGAGGTCTGTGTCCTTTCCAACTCTGGCATTTAAAGTCGCCGAGGAGGATCAGCTTGTCGCCCGTTGGGACTCGAGACAGGGATTGTTCGAGGCTGGAGTAGAATTCCTCTTTGGTCTCATCTGTGGCTTCCAGTGTTGGGGTGTACGCACTGATGACCGTAGCACACTGGTTCCACGCTAGGGTGAGCCGAAGAGTCATGAGGCGCTCGTTTATACCGCTAGGAGAGTCTCTGAGACGCCCAACTAGTTCATTTTTTATGGCGAAGCCTACCCCATGGAGGCGGCGTCGTTCTTCAGGTTTGTCTTTCCAGAAGAAGGTGTAGCCACCACCTTGCTCCTTGAGCTGGCCTTCCCCTGCCCGCCGGGTCTCGCTTAGGGCGGCGATGCCAATGTCGAAACGTCTGAGCTCCCGGGCAACGATAGTACGGCGTTCCGGTCTGTCGCTGTTGGGGTTGTCCATGAGGGTCCCGAACTTCATTTTAAAGGGTGGAAGATGCCTGTGCGTGAATTCTTTTAACGTGGGGTGGCCGTTGCACACCAGCTACCACACGGGCTTGACAGAGCAAGGTCTTGGTCCAATGGCAAGAGGATCCAAGACGATTGGAGACCAGGCTCTGCTACATCGGCCTAGCACACACACACAAACATACTCCTACTGTCCTCCTCCCTCCTTCCTGCAGGTCCTCTCTGCCTGGGTTTCATAGGATGCATTGTGATCCTCCCGACCTCGCTGTTGGCTCGTGCCGCACCTTCCCTGGGCCCCGACCCCGCTTCGGGTCCACGCTGCGCCACTCTTGGGCCTTGACCTCGCTGCTGGGCTCGTCCTCGGTCCTGGGTCCCGGCCTCGGACCCGAATGATGATGTCTCTCACAGGATCAAACTGGCACTGATATTCTCGTGATCCCTGGCCCCGAGCTCCACTCGCGATCCACTGGTCACTAGATCACTAGTCCAGTGGAGAAGTGTAGTCTTGACGGAATAAGGAAAAACTGTTCCCAGTGGCAGGAGGTTCGGTAACCAGAGGCCACAGATTTAAGGTAATTGGCAAAAGAGCCAGAGGAGAGATGAGAAATTATTTTACGCAGTGAGTTGTTAAGATCTACATAAGAAATAGGAGCTGGAGTCGGCCATTCGGTCTCTCGAGCCTGCTCCGCCATTCAATAAGATCATGGCTGATCTTCGACCTCAACTCCACTTTCCCGCCCGATCCCCATATCCCTTGATTCCCCGAGAGTCCAAAAATCTATCGATCTCGGCCTTGAATATACTCAACGACTGAGCCTCCACATCACTTGGGCGCAGAGAATTCCAAAGATTCAGTGAAGAAATTCCTCCTCATCTCAGTCTTAAAAGGCCGACCCCCTTATCCTGAGACTGTGACCCCGAGTTGTAGATTCTTCAGCCAGGGGAAACAATCTTTCAGCATTTATCCTGTCGGACCCCTCAGAATCTTGTGTTTCAGTGGAATGCGCTGCCTGAAAGGGCGGTGGAAGCAGATTCAATCGTAACTTTCAAAAGGGAATTGGATAAATACTTGAAAAGGAAAAAATTGCGGGGCTATAGGGAAAGAGCTGGGAGAGTGGGACTAATTGGAGAGCGCTTTCAGAGAGCCGGCACAGGCACGGTGGCCTCCTTCTGCGCTGTGTGTTTCTGTGATTAGGCAGCCGGTTAATGGTTTTTTTTATACCACTGCAACCAGCAGCGGTCGACAAATCTCTCTGCCCAGAACAAAGTGAGTCTTATTTATACAAAAGTACATTTTCAGAACAGGTTTTGCGTTGTTGAAAATCTGGATCCAATCAACACCCACGTCATCAGCTTCTTTGAAATGCCCTTTTCTTGGGATTTTTTTTTTGGGGAGTGGTGGGGGGGAACGTGTGGGATTTCTTCACGCTACAGATGAAGGACATTCTCGCTCCGTCACCTTTTCAGCACCAGAGCTGAAGAAATTGGAACAAAAATTTGTGGGAAGATTTGTTGCTGTTTTGACCACTCTGTCCTGGTAGTAATAACGCATCCCGATTACAGAGCTTGGAGTTGAAGGCTTTAGGGTTTTTGCCAGAAATTACTTCATCAGCCGAACAATTGCTCTGTAATCTATCCCATTAGCCGGAGGGTTTTGATGTGGGCACCTTTTGTTGTTTTATTGAGCAGAAAGTGCTCGTTGTAGAGTAGGGGAAGCAAGGGCCAAATCTTGGGTCTTTCCAAGACCCAGCTATGAGGAAAGATTGGATCGGCTGGGGTTGTTTTCTTTGGAACAGAGGAGGCTGAGGGGAGACTTAATTGAGGTGTATAAAATTATGAGGGGCCCAGATAGAGTGGATAGGAAGGACCTATTTCCCTTAGCAGAAGGGCCAATAACCAGGGGGCATAGATTTAAAGTAATTGGTAGAAGGATTAGAGGGGAGTTGAGGAGAACTTTTTTCACCCAGAGGGTGGTGGGGGTCTGGAACTCACTGCCTGAAAGAGTGGTAGAGGCAGAAACCCTCATCACATTTAAAAAGTACTTGGATATGCACTTGAAGTGCCGTAACCTACAGGACTACGGACCAAGAGCTGGAAAGTGGGATTAGGCTGGAGAGCTCTTTTTCAGGCGACAGACACGATGGGCCGAATGGCCTCCTCCTGTGCTGTAAATTTCTCTGATTCCCCCTTTTATAGACTTTGTAAAACCAAAAAGTTCTTTCATTCTAACTTCTTTTGACTCGGATAGTTGATTCAGGCAGGGCTATGCAGGGAGGATGTTTCCCCTGGCTGGGGGCTCTAGAACCAGGGGTCACAGTCTTCGAATAAGGGGTCGGCCATTTCGGACTGAGAGGAGAAGAAATGTTTTCACTCAGAGGGCGGTGAATCTTTGGAATTCTCTACCCCAGAGGGCTGTGGAGGCTCAGTCGTTGAGTGTATTCAAGACAGAGATCGATAGATTTTTGAATGCTAAGGGAATTGAGGTATATGGGGATAGTGCAGGAAAGTGGGGATGAGGTAGAAGATCAGCCATGATCTTATTGAATGGCGGAGCAGGCTCGAGGGACCGAATGGCCGACTCCTGCTCCTATTTCTTATAGTTTAAAGTTGGATTCTGTTTTTTTTTGTCGAGTCAGTTTTGTGTGGGGTCGATTTAAGATGGCGTTCAGTTGTGCTGAAATAAAAACATTTGAGAGGAGAGTTCTCTGCCTAACCCATTTCTGTTGTAGCTTTGCTTTTTTGAAACAAAGGAATTAAGCTTGACGTCCGTTCCACTGAACCTGTTTGACAATAGGTGCATATAGCAGCTGGTATTTAACCTGCACAGGTACGGTAGCTGGTTTGTGTATATATAGGGCAAGTGCTTTACCCACATTGTCAACAAACCTTTTTTTCCCCCGTACAAAAAGAGAATGTTGCAAGAAAAAATAATTACAACAGCGACTACACTTCAGAAGAAATACTTGCATTTCTATAGCGCCTTTCACGACCACCGGACCTCCCAAAGCGCTTTACAGCCAATGAAGTACTTTTTTGGAGTGTAGTCACTGTTGGGAAACACGGCAGCCAATTTGCGCACAGCAAGCTCCCACAAACAGCAACGTGATAATGACCAGATAATCTGTTTTAGTGATGTTGGCTGAGGGATAAATATTGGCCCCAGGACAGCAGGGAGAACTCCCCCTGCTCTTCTTCGAAATAGTGGCCGTGGGATCTTTTACTTCCACCTGAGAGGGCAGACGGGGCCTCATCCGAAAGACGGCACCTCCGACAGTACAGCGCTCCCTCAGCACTGCACTGGGAGTGTCAGCCTAGATTTTTGCGCTCAAGTATCTGGAGTGGGACTGGAACCCACGACCTTCTGACTCGGGCGAGAGAGTGCTGCCCACTGAGCCACGGCTGACACTACATTGGCTTCGGGACGTCCGGTGGTTGTGAAAGACGCTGTGGAAATGCAAGTCTTGCTTTCTTACAAGAAAGCTGGGATTTCAGGGAGAGGGGAGGCAAGAGGCAGAGATTGTCAGGATAATTTTAATGAATGGTAGTGCGAGAGAGAAAGAGATGGCATTCAGAAAGAATGCACTTACAGCCAGAGGTGAAACCGAGCCGGAAAGGCAAGTTTTTCCAGCTCATTGCTGCTGTACGGGTCGGTCCTTGCGGGTCTTGCAAAGTAGCACGCCTTTCAGAAACTGGTGTTGTGCAACAGTAATGTAACATGTTGTGGTGAGAGGGTAATTTGAATGCAAATCAATGTAATCAACTTAATTCCGATCAGGACCAGCTGTACTGTTTGTGGAGCAGTAGCACATTGAGCTGTCTGGGTGATCAAATAAACAGTAATGAAGCATTGCAAATGAACAAGGTTTTTGGTGTGATTTTGTTCCGAACCTACTATTAGGTGGGTGAGCTAGGAGACACTGTGAAATGCTGCGTTCTGTTGCTGATTGATTCTCGCCTGCTTCGAGAGAAAGAAAACTTGCCTTTCTAATGGCTCCTTTCACGACCTTCGGATAGCCGTCTATGGGACCTTGCGCTCAGCAATGTCATAAAGACCAGATAATTTTTTTTTTTAGTGACCTTGATTGAGGGGGGAAAATGTTGGCCCAGAAACCCGGGGAGAACTCCCCTGCACTTTTTCGAAATAGTGGCCGTGGGAACTATTACGCCCACCCGAGAGAGCAGATGGGGCCTCGGTTTAACGTCTCGTCCGAAAGGCAACACTGGGAGTGTCCGCCTAGATGATGGGCTCAAGTCTCTGGAGTGGGACTTGAACCCCCAACATTCTGACTCGGGCGAGAGAGTGCTACCCACTGAGCCACAGCCGACAGCTACATAGAGCCACTGCGGTACACACAAGCTTGTTGAATATATCTAGGGTCAAGTGGGTACCGACAAGTCTCCCAGCAAGCCTATTGAATTACACACAATCGGACACCCACCAGATATTTTCTCTTGTGAGCTTCTATTCATTTTTCAGCTTTTGAAGTACATCTTAACTTTTTTTTTTATGGGAAAAATTCAGTCCTTTTCTATCTCCTCAAATCTGAAATGTCACCTGGTTGCATCCTTGGTTACTGAGGAAAGTGAGGGTGGAAATTGCGAAGGCTCTGGCCACAATCTTCCAGTCTTTCTTGGATATGGGGGTGGTGCCAGAGGACTGGAGGACTGCAAATGTTACGCCCCTGTTCAAAAAAAGGGGAAGAGGGTTAAACCCGGCGACTACAGGCCAGTCAGCCTAGTGCCGGTGGCAGGGAAACTGAGACAATAATCCGGGACAAAATTAATTGGCATTTGGAAAACGATGGGCTAATAAATGAAAGCCAGCACGGATTTGTTAAAGGCAAATCGTGTTTGAATAACTTGATCGGGTTCTTTGATGAAGTAACGGAGAGGTTGGATGAGGGTAGTGCGGTTGATGTTGTGTACATGGACTTTCAGAAGCGACAGTGGCTGTGTGGATACTAAATTGGTTAGGGGACAGAAAGCCGAGAGTTGTGGTGAGCGGTCGTTTTACAGACTGGAGGGAAGTGTACAGTGGAGTTCCCCAGGGGTCGGTGTTGGGACCACTGCTCTTTTTGTTCTATATTAATGACCTGGACTTGGGTAAACAGGACATCATTTCAAAGTCTGCAGATGACATGAAACGAGGAAATGTAGTAAACAGTGAGGAGGATAGTAACAGACTTCAGGAGGACACAGACAGACTGGTGAAATGGGCAGACACACGGCAGAGGAAGTTTAACGCAGAGAAGTGTGAAGTGATGCATTTCCGTAGGAAGAATAAGGAGAGGCAATATAAACTAAATGGTACAATGTTAAAGGGGGTGCAGGAACAGAGAGACCTGGGGGTGTATCTACACAAATCTTTGAGGTGGCAGGACAAGTTGAAAAGGCTGCTTTAAAAAAAAAGAGCATACGGGATCCTTGGCTTCATAAATAGAGGAATAGAATACAAAAACAAGAGTTCTGCTAAACCTTTTATAAAACACTGGTTAGGCCTCAGCTGGAGTATTGTGTCCAATTCTGGGCACGCACTTTAGGAAGGATGTCAAGGCCTTGGAGAGGGTGCAGAGGAGATTTACCAGAATGGTACCGGGGATGAGGGACTCCAGTTATGCGGAGAGACTGGAGAAGCTGGGATTGTTCTCCTTCGAGCAGAGCAGGTTAAGGGGAGATTTAATAGAGGTGCTCAAAATCATGAAGGATTTTGATAGAGTAAATAAGGAGAAACTGTTTCCACTGGCTGGAGGGTGGGTAACCAGAGGACACAGATTTAAGGTAATTGGCAAAAGAACCAGAGGGGGAGATGAGGAAATATTTATTTACGCAGCGAGTTGTTGTGATCTGGAATGCGCTGCCTGAAAGGGCGGTGGAAGCAGATTCAATAATAACTTTCAGAAGAGAATTGGATAAATACTCGAAGGGGAAAAATTTGCAGGGCTATGGGGAAAGAGCAGGGGGAGTGGGACTAATTGGAGAGCTCTTTCAAAGAGCCGGCACAGGCACGATGGGCCGAATGGCCTCCTTCTGTGCTGCATGATTCTGTGATCTGCAACAGTATGCATTCTGTGCGATAGAAGTAGCAGGAATGTTGTATTGGCAGTGCAAATGCCTTCAAAATGTAATACAGGAAACTCTTGTTTAACCGGCACCTAAATATCCGGAATTCTCTCTTAACCGACAAAAATCATACTCCGAAAACTCCTCTCAAATAACCGGCAATGTTGCCGAGTCCGAGACCGAGTCTCCCGCAAACGCCGAGTTAGTCAGTGGGGGTAGTTCTCCAAAGTGCCACTACTCGGCCTCCTGGCGCTGTCGGAAGTCCGAACACTGCAGTAACAGGAGTCTGATTCTCCCGCGCTGCCGGGAGTCTCACTTACTGTTAAGTAATTAAAGAGTTATGGATTACCCTCAACTGGCAGTACTGTACTTAATCAAGCATCTTCCACCATCCATTTAACACAACATTCTGTAGGTGAGTAACCAAATACTGTATGCTGCACATTTCTTGATTTTTTTATGTTAAAAATAGCCTCGGTCGATATAACTCTCCGTTATCCGGAACTTTCGATCAACCGGCACCACGCCGGTCCCGTCGGTGCCGGATACCAAAGAGTTTCCTGTAGTAGAAGGGTTCACCGAGTGAGGGAGTCGACCTGGGAGGTTGACGGTGTAGCTCAGTGCTTCACTGTATTTTAAATACAGCTTCAGCTGATGGGATTGCTCGAGAGGTGCGATACTTTTCCTTTTTTTCCCCGATTTCCTCAGTCGAACTGATGTTTTTTTTTGGACCTATGACCTTATTTGTGTAGAAGCCCCCAAGTCTTGGAAAGCAAGCAGGATGATGTCCTCTCCCTGTGCTCCTTGTGGCCAAGACTCGGATGTATCTACAAATCTGAGGCGCAAGAAGATGGATAGTAGTGCCGCTGCCAGCAAAACTGTTCTATTGCAATTTAATTTGCTAATGAAATAAGATGGGAAAGGAGTGTTTTATTTTTCAGCTTCTTTGCACTGCTGAGCTTCGGCGCAATTAATTTTACACTGTTTATGTGGGCGTGTGTCAGCTGTTGTGAGAATAAGAGCTTTTAAATTCATATTTCCAATGAAGAGTGGATGGGTTTTCTGGCATGCGGTCATCGTTTACAATCTGACTCATTCCCTAAAGACTAGGAAATATGTTTGCAAATAGAATAGGAACTGTGAGCCTTATTGTCTGATGATGGTGTCAATCTGTGAGTGCTTGATATATAACAGCTGAATACCTTTAACCCAATAAATTAGCACTGTTGAATCTGTAAACAGGATTTGACTTTCTTTAAAAAAAAATGTACCAACTGGTATGCTCCTATAAGAACAGGAGGAGGCCATTCATCCCCTCTAGTCTGTTCTGCCATTCAGTTGGATCATGGCTGCTCTGTACCTTCACTCCATCTCCCCGCCTTGGTTCCAGAACCCTTCATCCCCATGCCCAACAAAAGTCTATCCATCTCCGTTTTGAGATTTTTCCAACAGCTTTTTGTGGGAGAGAGTTCCAGATTTCCACTTACCCTGTGTGTGAAGAAGTGATTCCTGACATCACCCCTGAACGGCCTGGCTCTAATTTTAAGGTTATGCCCCCTTGTTCTGGACTCTTTCCCCCCCACCCCCACCAGAGGAAATAGTTTCTCTCTATCTACCCTACCGAATCCTTTAATCATCTTAAACACCTCAATTAGATCACCCTTAATCTTCTAAACTCCAGGGAATACAAGCCTAGTCTGTGAAACCTGTCCTCATAATTTAACCCTTTTAGCCCCGGGTATCATTCTGGTGAATCTGCGCTGCTCCCTCTCCAAGGCCAGTCTCTCCTTCCTGAGGTGCGGGGCCCAGAACTGAACCCAGTTACTCCCGATGGGGTCTGACCAGAGCTCTGTCCAGCTGGAACATAACCTACACCCCTTTGTATTCCAGCCCCCGAGATAAAGGCCAACATTCCATTAGCATCTTTAATTATTTTTTGTACCCGTCCACTAGCTTTAGTGATTTCTGTACTTGGCCCCCTAAATCTCTCGGCTCCTCCACGGTTCCGAGCTTCACGCCATTTAGGGAATACTCTGATCGATCTTTCTTGGGTCCAAAGTGCATGACTCTCGCTTCTCAAAAAGAAAGACTTGCATTTCTACAGCGCCTTTCACGACCTCTGGACATCCCATCACCCCTGTGCTCGCTGACCTACATTGGCTCCCAGTTAAGCAACGCCTCGATTTGAAAATTCTCATCCTTGTTTTCAAATCCCTCCATGGCCTCACCCCTCCCTATCTCTGTAATCTCCTCCAGCCCCACAACCCCCGCCCCCCCCCCCCCCCCCCCGAGATCTCTGCGCTCCTCGAATTCTGCCCTCCCACTCCAGAGACTGGAGCACAAAAATCTAGGCCGACACTCCAGGGCAGTACTGAGGGGGCGCCGCACTGTCGGAGGGGCAGTACTGAGGGAGCGCTGCACTGTCGGAGGGGCAGTACTGAGGGAGCGCCGCACTGTCGGAGGGGCAGTACTGAGGGAGCGCCGCACTGTCGGAGGGGCAGTACTGAGGGAGCGCCGCACTGTCAGAGGTGACGTCTTTCGGATGAGATGTTAAACGTGGCAGCCAATCTGCGCACAGCAAGCTCCCACAAGCAGCAATGAAACAATGACCAGATAATCCGTTTTAGTGATGTCGATTGAGGGATAAATATTGGCCAGGACACCGGGGAGAACTCCCCTGCTCTTCCTCAAAATCGTGCCATTGGATCTTTTACGTCCACCAGAGAGAGCAGACGGGGCCTCAGTTTAATGTCTCATCCGAAAGACGGCACCTCCGACAGTGCGGCGCTCCCTCAGCACTGCACTGGGAGTGTCAGCCTAGATTTTTGCGCTCAAGTCTCTGGAGTGGGACTTGAACGCACGACCTTGACTCGGGCGAGAGAGTGCTGCCCACTGACCAACGGCTACAATAATGAATCAACCTTTCTGAGATGAAAAATGTTCAGTCCCAACACAATTCATCCACATGACTCCTGATGTGGAGAAACTCTTTCAATGAAGTTTTGAGGTTGCAGATAAGAATTCCTTACGAAGTAGCTTTTGAAAGTGTAGAAAATGGGCAGCACCAGTGTTCTTTGACTGAACTACTGTTTGTGCAAGTGATACAGCAGGGTACGGATTTTTATTGCATGGCATGTACAGCACAGAAACAGACCATTCGGCCCAACTGGTCCGTGCCGGTGTTTATGCTCCACACGAGCCTCCTCCCACCCCTCTTCATCTCACCCTATCAGCATAACCTTCTATTCCTTTCTCCCTCATGTGTTTATCTAGCTTCCTCTTGAATACATCTATGCTGTGGGCTCAACCACTCCCTGTGGTTCCACATTCTGATTTAGGCCAGTGTTCTTTGACGAGGTCTGTTCGGACCTGGATTTGGGCCCTTGTTCTGTGACATGGTCTTGTAGGGTGATTGGTCTTTAATGCAGTGTGGATGTCCAGTGTTTTTTGATGTGGGCCAATGGGTCAGGGTTTTGGGGGAGTGTTTGTTCTTTGACATGGTAAGGTAGTTCAATAACTTGGGCCCTCAGTTCCCCACGTGTTTATGCTGTTGGGGGGGGGAAATGATGAGTGGAGGCCGTGCTGAGGGAAGATTCATTGAACGGTTGCCCCAGGCTGTTCTCGCTTGTCTCTTAGCGGTTAGTTCCAGTAACAGTACCCAGAGCTCTTTGGCAGGTTGGCGAACTGGAGAGCAGTCTCTTGAGTCCCTGTTGGTGTAACACAGAGGTAGCTTTACCAGTTGACTTCTAATGGTGATAAAATACCAGTTCAGATTGTAAAAACGATCGTTGGAAACGTGGCTCAGTTGGCAGCACTCTCGTCTCCCACTTCAGCACTTCACATAATTCAGTCGGACCCTCCCAGTGCAGCGCTGAGGGAGCGCTGCACTGTCTGAGCAGCCGGCTTTCGGATGAGCCGTTAAACCGAGGCCCCGTCTGCCCCCTCGGGTGGATGTAAAAGAACCCACGGCCACTATTTGGCGAAGAGCAGGGGGAAGTTCTCTCTGGTGTCCTAGGCATTGATGATCCCAAATCAGTAGCCCTCAAACTGATCATCAGGTGATCAGTCACATTGCTCCTTGTGGGATCTTCCTGTTTAAAAGTTGGCTGCCAACATTTGCCTTGATCCCAACAGTGACTCCACTCCATCGACTGTGAAGTGCTTGGGGACATCCTGAGGTTGTGAAAGACGCTGTAGAAATGTCGAGTTGCTTCTTTCTTAAAGTGATAACTTCGCAGCAATGTAATTTTTCCGAACTTTGGCTGCACCTGCAGTGGATTTTGCTCCCTAGTTTCTGTGACCTCTAAACCAAGCAGCTCCCCAGAGACATCGCAACACTGAAAGAATTGCAATTATTGTCTGCACTGATGTCCCAGTGCTTTCTAGCACCATCTCCTGTTCCTATCAGATAAACACTTTAAACTGTGACATCCTGGAGTCATCGCTGATGGGATCTTAGAATCATAGAATGGTTACAGCACAGAAGGAGGCCATTCGGCCCGTCGAGCCCGTGCCAGCTCTCTGCAAGAGCACTTCAGCTAGTCCCACTCCCCCGCCCTTTCCCCGTAGCCCTGCAAATTTATTTCCTTCAGGTACTTATCCAATTCCCTTTTGAAAGCCGTGATTGAGTCTGCCTCCACCACCCTTTCAGGCAGTGCATTCCAGATCATAACCACTCGCTGCGTAAAAAAGTTTTCCCTCATGTCGCCTTTGGTTGTTCTGCCAATCACCTTAAATCTGTGTCCTCTGGATCTCGACCCTTCCGCCAATGGGAACAGCTTCTCTCTATCTACTCTGTCTAGACCCCTCATGATTTTGAACACCTCTATCAAATCTCCTCTCAACCTTCTCTGCTCTAAGAAGAACAGTCCCAGCTTCTCCAGTCTATCCGCGTAACTGAAGTCCCTCATCCCTGGAATCATTCTCGTAAATCTTTTCTGCACCCTCTCTAAGGCCTTCACATCCTTCCTAAAGTGCGGTGCCCAGAATTGGACACAATACTCCAGTTGAGGCCGAACCAGTGGTTTATACAGGTGGTTCATAACTTCCTTGCTTTTGGACTCTCTGCCACTATTTATGAAGCCCAATATCCCGTATGCTTTTTTAATTGCTTTCTCAACCTGTCCTGCCACCTTCAACGATTTGTGGACATATAACCCAGGTCACTCTGTTCATGCACCCCCTTTAGGATTGTACCCTTTTAGTTTATATTGCCTCTCCTTGTTCTTCCTACCCAAATGTCTCACTTCGCACTTTGCTGCATTAAATTTCATCTGCCGTGTGTCTGCCCATTTCACCCATTTTTTGTGTCATCTGCACACTTTGAAATTGTGCCCTGTACACCCACGTCCAAGTCATTAATATATATCAAGAAAAGCAGTGGTCCTAGTACCGACCCCTGGGGAACACCACTGTATAACCTGCCTCCAGTCCGAAAAACAACTGTTCACCACTACTCTCTGTTTCCTGTCTCTTAGCCAATTTCATATCCATGCTGCCACTGTCCCTTTTATTTCATGGGCTTCAACTTTGCTGGCAAGCCTATTATGTGGCACTTTATCAAAAGCCTTTTGGAAGTCCATGTACAGCATGTCAACCGCACTGCCCTCATCAACACTCTCTGTTACCTCATCAAAGAACTTGATCAAGTTAGTTAAACTCGATTTGCCTTTAACAAATCCGTGCTGGCTTTCCTTAATTAATTCACACTTGTCCAAGTGACTGTTAACTTTGTCCCTGATTATCATTTCCAAAAGCTTCCTTACTACCAAGGTTAAACTTACTGGCCTGTATTTGCTGGGTTTATCCTTACATCCTTTTTTGAACAAGGGTATAATATTTGCAATTCTCCAGTCCACTGGCACCACCCCGTATCTAAGGAGGATTGCAAGATTACGGCCAGTACCTCCACGATTTCCACCTTTACTTTCCTCAGCATCCTAGGATGCATCCCATCCGGTCCTGGTGACATTCTGTATCGTGACATGAACCCGATATCGCGATTGAGGCCATCCTCATGAGTGCGGAACTTGGCTATCAGTTTCTGCTCTATGATTTTGCGCTGTCGTGTATCCCGAAGGCCGCCTTGGAGAACGCTTACCCGCAGATCCGAGGCTGAATGCCCCTGACTGCTGAAGTGTTCCCCGACTGGGAGGCAACCCTCCTGCCTGGCGATTGTTGCGCGGTGTCCGTTCATACGTTGTCTCAGTGTCTGCATGGTCTCGCCGATGTACCATGCTCTGGGGCATCCTTTACTGCAACGTATCAGGTAGACAACGTTGGCCGAGTCACATGAGTATGTACCATGTACCTGGTGGGTAGTGTCCTCACGTGTGATGATGGTATCTGTGTCCATGATCTGGCATGTCTTGCAGAGGTTGCCGTGGCAGGGTTGTGTGGTGTCGTGGTTGCTGTTCTCCTGAAAGATGGGACACATCTCATTGTCTTGGCTGTGCTCTTAGTGTGTCTTTGATGTAGGGAAAGATTTGAATACATTTTTTCTGTGTTTATATTGTGAATTCTGGGAGATTCTCTCACAGCTACCCTACCTGAAGAAGGAGCGACAGCTCCGAAAGCTTGTAATTTTAAATAAATCTGTTGGACTATAACCTGGTGTTGTGCGACTTCTCATTTTTACCCATTTATTATTTATATGCCTATAGAAGACTTTTGAATTCCCTTTTATGTTAGCTGCCAATCTTTTCTCTTACTCTCTCTTTGCCCCTCTTACTTTCTTTTTCACTTCCCCTCTGAACTTTCTATATTCAGCCTGATTCTCACTTGTATTCGCAACCTGACATCTGTCATACATGCAATTTTTCTGTTTCATCTTACTCTCTAGCTCTTTCGTCATCCAGGGAGTTCTGGCTTTAGTTGCCCTCCCTTTCCCCCTCATGGGAATGTACCTCGATTGTACCCGAACCATCTCCTCTTTAAAGGCAGCCCATTGTTTGATTACAGTTTTGCCTGCCAATCTTTGATTCCAACTTACCTGGTCCAGATCCATTCTCAACCCACTGAAATTTGCTTTCCTCCAATTAAGAATTTTTACTCTAGATTGCTCCCTGTCCTTTTCCATAGCTAGTCTAAACCTTATGATACTATGATCACTGTTCCCTAAATGTTCCTCTACTGACACTTGCTCCACTTGACACCTCATTCCCCAGAACCAGATCCAGCAATGCCTCCTTCCTCGTTGGGCTGGAAACGTACTGATCCTGAAAGTTCTCCTGAACACACTTCAGAAATTTTTCCCCCTCTCTGCCCTTTACACTATTACTATCCTAGTCTATATTTGGACAGTTGAAGTCCCCCATTATTACTACTCTATAGTTCTTGCACCTCTCTGTAATTTCCCTGCAAATTTGCTCCTCTATATCTTTCCCACTAGTGGGTGTCCTATAGAATATACCTAGTAGTGTAATGGCACCTCTATTGTTTCTTAACTCTAACCAAATAGATTCTGTCCTTGACCCCTCCAGGACATCCTCTCTCTCCAGCACTGTAATATTCTCCTTAACCAAGACTGCCACCCACACCTCCTTTCTTTCCTTCCCTATCTTTCCTGAAAACCATATATCCAGGAATATTTAAAACCCAATCCTGGCTTTTTTTGAGCCAGGTCTCCGTTATCGCCACATCATATTACCATGTGGCTATCTGCGCCTGCAGCTCACCAACCTTATTTACCACACTTCGTGTGTTTGCACACACGCCCTGTAAACCTGTCTTAGACCTTCTTGTATTCTCTCTTAGTCTGACCCCACCTAATACAGTACTATTTCTTACTCTAGTGCTATCTGTCTCTCCATCCTTTGTGCACTTTGTTTCCCCTTTCTAATGCTACATCCTGGTGCCCATCCCCCTGCCAAATTAGTTTACACCCTCTCCCAACAGCACCAGCAAACCCCTCCCCCCCGTGAGGACATTGGTTCTGGCTCTGTTGAGGTGCAACAGAGGCGTAATATGTGTGGGTTAGTGGCAGGTGACAGCAATCCACAGACAAAACAACAACAACTTGTATTTATACAGCGCCTTTAACGTAGTAAAACGTCCCGAGGAGCTTCACAGGAGCGATTATCAGACAAAATTTGACTCCGAGCCACATGAGATATATGGGCAGATCTTGGCCAGAGAGGTAGTTTTTTAAGGAGCGTCTTAAAAGCAACTGTTTCCGACATTACAACACTTTTTTCAAAGGTACTTCATTGGCTGTAAAGCGTTTTGGGACGTCCGGTGGTTGTGGAAGGTGCTATAGAAATGCAAGTCTTTCTTACTAAAAGATTGGAGTGACTTTCGCAATGAATTGGGAATAAGTACATTTTCACATTGATTTTTAAAGAAGGATTTTTGTCCGGTTTAGAGAGAGTGACGTTTAAGATTAATCTGGAGGCGCATGCGGCTCTGAAGGCAAAAGGCTAAATTGTGAACGCTGAAAGTCTGGAGAAGATGCTGGAAATGTACAGCAGCCCGTTCACCATCTGAAGAGAGAAGACAGTGTGATGTTTCAGGTGTCGACCCTTAGTTCACATTTAAGAAAGAAAAAAAGAAAGACTTGCATTTCTACAGCACCCTTCACGACCACTGGACGTCTCAAAGCGCTTTACAGCCAATGAAGTACTCTTTTGAAGTGTAGTCACTGTTGTAATGTAGAAAACGCGGCAGCCAATTTGCACACAGCAAGCTCTCACAAACAGCAATGTGATGATGACCAGATAATCTGTTTTAGTGATGTTGATTGAGGGGTAAATATTGGCCCCAGGACACCGGGGAGAACTCCCCTGCTCTTCTTCGAAATAGTGGCCATGGGATCATTTACGTCCACCTGAGAGAGCAGACGGGGCCTCGGTTTAACGTCTCATCCGAAAGACGGCACCTCCGACAGTGCAGCACTCCCTCAGCACTGCACTGGGAGTGTCAGCCTAGATTTATGGGCTCAAGTCTCTGGAGTGGGACTTGAACCCACAACCTTCTGACTCAGGTGAGGGTGCTGCCCACTGAGCCACAGCTGACAGGATCCCAGGTGTTAAAAATATAAACCCCTGTTTTCTCCAGATGTTTTTCTCTCTCTTCCCACCCCCAGTATCCAGGTGTCAGCCTTGGCTCAGTGGGCAGCACTCTCTCTCGCCTCTAGAGTTAGAAGGTTGTGGGTTCAAGTCCCACTCCAGAGACTTGAGCACAAAATCTAGGCTGACACTCGCAGTGCAGTACTGAGGGAGTGCTGCACTGTCGGAGGTGCCGTCTTTCGGATGAGACGTTAAACCGAGGCTCCGTCTGCCCTCTCGGATGCCCTCAGCTGCCCTTCCAACTCCTAAAAGCAGCATTTCTGACATTACAACAGTGACTACACTCCAAAAAGTACTTAATTGGCTGTAAAGTGCTTTGGGATGTCCTGAAGTCATGAAAATGCAATTTCCTTTCTCTTTCCCTTTCTCTCTGTTCTCTTCTCTCTCTCTCTCTCTCTTTCTCTCTCTCTCTCTTTTCTCTCTCTCTCTCTCTCTTTTCTCTCTCTCTCTCTCTCTCTTTTCTCTCTCTCTCTCTCTCTTTTCTCTCTCTCTCTCTCTCTTTTCTCTCTCTCTCTCTCTCTTTTCTCTCTCTCTCTCTCTCTCTTTTCTCTCTCTCTCTCTTTTCTCTCTCTCTCTCTCTCTTTTCTCTCTCTCTCTCTCTTTTCTCTCTCTCTCTCTCTTTTCTCTCTCTCTTTTCTCTCCTTTCCCCATACCCTTTTGAATTTATCTTTTTCTAATATTTGTTAATTTTCCTATGTTAAAGACATCATGGATTCTGCTTCAGCCACTCTTTCTGGTTGTGTAATCCATGTCCTCATCACTCTGTCAACAGAAAGTTCCTCCTAATCTCTCCCTTTCTTGGTTTGGTTGTGATACTGAATTGACGTTCCTGACATGCCAATTAGTGGGAATGGATTTTTCTGATTTACTTTGGCAAAACCTCCCGTAATTTTGAACATCTCTGTTAGATCTCCTCTTTAATCTTGCGTGTTCTGATGAAAAGTGCCCCGTTTTTTTTTCTAGTCTCTCTTCATAACTAAAGCCTCTCAACCCTGGTGTCGTACAACATCATTCCCTCTCCAAGGTCTTGGCATCTTTCCTAAAGTGTGGTGCCCAGAATTCAACGCAGTACTCCAGCTGAGACCTAACCAATTTTACAAAGGTTTAGCATGACTTCCTTGCTTTTTGTACTCTATGCCTGTATTTATGAAGCCCAAGAATCCCGTATGGTTTTAATTCTTCACTACCAGGTAGATGGCTTGCATCCAATAGCTCCCCTTTTCTGTTCTGCTTCTAAGCAGCCACCCCGTCCCCTCCCATTATTTCCTCTGCTGTTGGCCATATTTAGGAAGTGTGTTTTCTAATCATTCCTCTCGCCTCCTTTTCGGTCTTGTTAATCTTTCAACAATTAACGGTGCGTCTCCCGCCTGGGCGCAATCTGTAGAGAGAGAGTTTTTTTTTTGTCATGTTATTTAATATTCCTGGTGTTATTTGCCCCGAGTTACTTGTCTTTCCCCCCCCCCCCTCCTATTTATCCCAAATCAGTAAATTAAGATCAGCAGCATGAAGTGCACCAGATGGACTCTGTTTGCATGCGTCAGTTGCTCATTATAACTCCACAAAGTTGCAGAACGAACCCCGTGGTAGTTTAATGCATTTTTAAGGAGCGTGCCGCCCTGCTGAGAATTGGCTTGTCCTTTATTTTTGAAGAGGCAAAACCATTTGTTCTTTAAATGTCTGGTTCTTTAGATCTGTGCTGGTAGTAGCTTGTTGTGTTCTGCAATGCTTGTCCATATGAAAAGAATTAAGACCCAAAATAGCAACAGTGTTCTGTTTTTTTTTGTGTGTGTGCGTGCGCGCAAATAGAATGGCTTCTGGTATGGAGGGGAGGGGAGGGGGGGGGGCGCAAAAAACAGACCAAAAAAAATAAAACGAGGCATTCAAATGCAGTCGAACTGCGACCCGCGGTTTCGAGACAATCTTTGGGTGGGGGGGCGCGGGGAGAGCCCTTGCAGCTATTGAGTTACTCCTGGGGACCACCTGTACAAGCGGAGATACTGGGTGGGGGGTGCAGTCTCTGACCCGCCTATCGAAGACCATGTCCTAGTTTGCCCCGAGTCTCCCAATGCCGCGAAACGAAAGGGCCAAATCCTAACCAGTGCCCTCCAGCAGGGAGCTCCACTAAACCTGCGCGCGTTGAGTTAGAACGTCCTCTCGTTCTTGCTCGTCAGTTTGCGCACGATATGTCCCAGCGGTGCGCACCGCTCGGGGGAAGGCTTGAAGCGAGCCTTGTGGACACGTGTGATTCCGTTCCAGAGTCCCGCCCGGGTGCCTACAAGGCCGCGGAAGAGAGACAATCGCCTGCGGCATCCCCTCCCATCGATCGTAGTGAGTTGTTGCGATCTGCCTGGAAAGGGCGGTGGAAGCAGATTCAATAGTAACTTTCAAAAGGGAATTGGATAAATACTTGAAAGAGAGAAAATTGCAGGGATATGGGGAAAGAGTGGATTGCTCTTCGAAAGACTCAATGGGTCGAATGGCCTCCTTCCGCGTTGTAAGATTGTATGATTCTAGATGAGAAATAATATTAAAATAGAAAATTGGGGGAGTGAGAATATGGGGTAATGGATGGGGGCAGAAGCTGTGCTTAAATTTTTCTTAATTTTACTTCATTTCTTTTAACATTTTAGGGTTCGTATAACCGGGAGAAAGCTACCCCCCCCCCCCCCCCACCAAGTATTTCATGACTTTTTATTACTTTTTGTGTACCTGTCTCGGTGTAACTTTCTTTGAGCTGAAATTTAAAATGGACAAGCAGGAGATTTGATTGCAATTTTCAGTGTGCTGAAGACATTGACTCTCTCTTTTAAACCAGAACACAGGTTAGGGACAGTGGTGAGGTGACTGGTGAAAATCTCTTAGATGGAAAGACATAATGTAGATCAGACTCTTGTTTACATGACATGTTGGCCTTTATTGCAAGTGGGTTGGAGTACAAGAGTAAGGAAGTCTTACTACAATTGTACAGGGCCTTGGTGAGGCCACACCTGGAGTACTGCGCACAGTTTTGGTCTCCTTATCTGAGGAAGGATATACTTGCCTTAGAGGCGGTGCAACGAAGGTTCACGAGATTGATTCCTGGGATGAGAGGGCTGTCCAGTGATGAGAGGTTGTGTAGAATGGGCCTATACTCTCTGGAGTTTAGAAGAATGAGAGGTGATCTCATTGAAACATACAAGATTCTGAAGGGGATTGACAGGGTAGATGCTGAGAGGTTGTGTCTAGAACTAGGGGCCATAGTCTCAGGATAAGGGGTCGGCCATTTAAGACTGAGATGAAGAGGAATTTCTTCACTCAGAGGGTTGTGAATCTTTGGAATTCTCTACCCCAGAGGGCTGTGGATGCTCAGTCGTTGAGTATATTCAAGGCTGAGATCGATAGATTTTTGGACTCGTGGGGAATCAAGGGATATGGGGATTGGGCGGGAAAGTGAAGTTGAGGTCGATGATCAGCCATGATCTTATTGAATGGTGGAGCAGGCTCAAGGGGCTGTATGACCTACTCCTGCTCCTATTTCTTATGTTCTTATGACATGGATAGCTGGGTACCCTACCAGCATGAAGCTCCCAGCTGGAGAATTACATAGAATGTACAGCTCAGAAACTGGTCCGTGCCGGTGTTTATGCTCCACACGAGCCTCCTCCCACCCCTCTTCATCTCACCCTGTCAGCTTATCCTTCTATTCCTTTCTCCCTCATGTGCTTATGTATCATCCCCTTAAATGCATCTGTGCTATCCGCCTCAATCACTCCTTGTTCCACATTCTCACCACTCTCTGGGGAAAGAAGTTTCTCCTGAATTCCCTATTGGATTTATTAGTGACTGTCTTATATTTACATAGGATTACGTAGGATATATGGCACAGAAACAGGCCATTTGGCCCAACCAGTCCGTGCCGGCGTTTATGCTCCACACGAGCCTCCTCCTGTCTTTCCTCATCTAAATCTATCAGCAGAACCCTCTATTCCTTTCTCCCTCATATGCTTATCCAGCCTCCCCTTAAATGCATCTATACTATTCTCTTCAACCACTCCCTGTGGTAGCGAGTTCCACATTCTCCCCACTCTCTGGGTAAAGAAGTTCCTTCTGAATTCCCTACTGGATTTCTTGGTGATTATCTTATATTGATGGCCCCTAGTTCTGGTCTCCCCCACAAGTGGAAACATCTCTACGTCTACCCTCAACCTTCTCTTTTCTAGGGAAAAGAGCCCCAGTCTGTTTCCCGATGGTTATAACCTCTCCGTTCTGGTATCATCCTTGTAAATCTTTTTTGCACCTTCTCCAGTGCCTCGATATCCTTGATGTCAAGTGTGTGTTTTCCTCCCTTTTGGCAGGGGCTCCATGTTTTTCCCCCCGCTATCTGGAACACTCGTTTACAGTTTTTTAAACTTTATTGCTGTGAATAAGCGTTTGAAATAAGTACTTGTAATTGTCGTCCTTCTCCTGTGTTAATACAGGAAAGCATTTATTAAAAATTCAGAACTCTCTCTTGCTTTTGCTGCAATCCGAAAATACTGGCGTGGATTTTGCGGTCAGCGACAGAGGAACAGTCGCCGTTCACTACACTTGCAGCCAGTGTTCCCCCGAAGGTGCGCGGCCGTGCAGCAATGGTGAGGTCCCGCGCAGGCCGCTCACCAGCTCCTGCCGCTGGAAGAGAGAGCGCGCGCAGCAAATTTAAAGGGACCGCGCACGAAACACAGATTTAGAGGGAACATTGGTTACAGCTGCCCACAGACTGTTTGTGGGCTTTTGCGCGACAACTTAGTGTAATTGGAGGGCCATTTCAGCACGGCGCCCTCTGCAGGGGAGCGGTGGCATGTGCGAGCAGGAGAAAGCAACAGAGTGTCTCCTCAACCAATCCGATTGAAGAAACCTCGTGGAGACACGCAGGGCTGGATTTTGCCGGGTCCCACCCGCACGGTGAGGGAGACAATGGGAAACCCGGAAGGTCGGGTTTTTTCCCGGCACGCCAAGTCCACTTCCAGTCGTGCGGGGGGAGCACTGAGCAGGAGGCCGCTGGGCCCGGGGTGGGGGGGGTCTGAACCCCGACCCCGGGGAGGAGCTTGGGAGGCCGGGAGGAAGCACTCCTGCTCCTCCCAGCCCACAAGGATCGCTCCCCGAGGCTGAGGCCACCTCGTTGCAGCCACCGGGAAGACCGAGCCCCGGGATCCCCGGCTGCCTGCAGGAAACCTGCAAAGCAGATTAAAGTAGAGGTTTCAGGCCTCATTATAAGATGTAAATTGCCAACCTGACCCTTGACAGCGGGTTGGCAGCCTGCCCCCCCCCCCCCCCCCCCCCTCCTGAGTGAAAGGTGAAAGTGGACAGGTTGGGGTTCACACTTTTTCAACTTTGACTCCCCCCCTACCGTTCTTACCTCTGAAAATTCCGGCCGCAGAGTCTAAACCGGGAAGTATAAATTAGAATATTTAATTCAATATATAATCTTGTACAGAGTGTGAAAGAGAGGGGGAAAGAAAGATGGGATTGAGAGATAAAGACCTATCAATGTTTTCAAGGGGAGACTGGATAGGCACTTGAGGGAAATAAACTTGCAGGGCTGCGGGGGATAGAGCGGGGGAATGGGACTGACTGGATTGCTCTACAGAGAGCCGACACGGACTCGATGGGCCGAATGGCCTCCTTCTGTGCCGTTATGACTCTGACTAAAACGCAAATTTTGTTTTAATTTTTAATTAAAAACAAAAAATTCACCAACAATAATTAAAATCTGAAGGAATGAGACTCTATACTTATAAAATTAATTTTCAGGGCCAGAGAGGTTGTTTGGCAGTAATTAAGATTTATCACATTGTTAAAACTTCACTTGCGCTTGAATGGACAAGCCCGAACTTGTGGCGTGTTTAGTGGGTGAGTACCGCAACTTCACACCCTTCCACGTGTTTGAATGCCGAGTCTCTCGGCGAGGTACCGGTGTAGTGAAGCTTCTGGAGGAGCAGGGCCGCTCGGTCAGCAGCTTCCTGATATTCTCGTTTAACTGCGCATGTGCGGACTCCGGAAGTTGCTGTCCGAGTTACTCCATAATAATGGCGAGCGCTGATGGTCTCAACGTTATTCCTACAGCAACAATCCGGGCCATTAACTATGACAGCAACCTCTCGCCGTTCTAGTGAACCTATGCTATGTCCTATCCATGGCCCCTGGACCTTTCCTATATTGGGGTGCGCAGAACTGCAAGCGAGAGTCTAACCAACGCCCCTTGACATTCAGCGGCATTACCATCCCCCACCATCAACATCCTGGGGGTCACCATTGACCAGAAACTTAACCGAACCAGCCACATAAATACTGTGGCAACAAGAGCCGGTCAGAGGCTGGGTATTCTGCGGCGAGTGTCTCACCTCCTGACTCCCCAAAGCCTTTCCACCATCTACAAGGCACAAGTCAGGAGTGTGATGGAACACTCTCCACTTGCCTGGATGAGTGCAGCTCCAACAACACTCAAGAAGCTCGACACCATCCAGGACAAAGCAGCCTGCTTGATTGGCACCCCATCCACCACCTTAAACATTCACTCCCTCCACCACCGGCGCACCGTGGCTGCAGTGTGCACCATCTACAAGATGCACTGCAGCAACTCACCAAGGCTTCTTCGGCAGTACCTCCCAAACCCGCGACCTCTTCCACCTAGAAGGACAAGGGCAGCAGGCGCATGGGAACACCACCAGCTCCAAGTTCCCCTCCAAGTAACACACCATCCTGACTTAGAAGTATATTGGCCGTTCCTTCATCGTTGTTGGGTCAAAATCCTGGAGCTCCCTCCCTAACAGCACTGCGGGAGCACCTTCACCACACGGACTGCAGCGGTTCAAGAAGGCGGCTCACCACCACCTTCTCGATGGCAACTAGGGATGGGCAATAAATGCTGGCCTTGCCAGCGGCGCCCACATCCCAAGAATGAATTAAAAAAAAAACTGCACCCAGCTCTCCCACTGTGGCCTAGCCAATGCCTTGCTCAGTCAGTGTGGCTGCCTGTGTGGGCAGTATCCTTGAATGCCCTGTTACAGGTTTCAGTGTACACCTGTTTTGCAGATTTAATTCTGGTTTAAGTCTGAACAGTTTGTGTTGTTAGCAGGCAATGTCTAACGCATTCGCATGGCAATCCTCTGCCAAGTTGGCCGGTTTTGAATTAAAGTCTCCCGTTTAAAAAAGGAAAGACTTAAAGAAAGAACTTGCATTTCTATAGTGCTGTTTGACCTCGGGATGTCCCAAAGCGCTTTACAGCCAATTAAGTACTTTTTTTTTGAAGTGTTTCCACTGTCTTAATATTGGAAATAGCCGCAAAAAAAAGAGCTTTCTAGGAATGTAATGTATTCATCTGCTAATATTGCAGACAGTGATTTCTAGGCTCGGGATTGCTTTCCCAAACAACGTGTTGGCACTTTTGAGTTACCCTGAAAAGTGAAGATATTTACCTCGAACTGCGTGTCACAACAGTTGTAATTCATATCGAGCAATTTAAATTTTACAAATCAGTTTTAAAAACAAAGTGCGGTTTTCTTTTCACCCCACGCACAAACGGAAATCTCCCAAGTTTGCGAACCACATTTGTGACGTATAAACTCGTTCACTTCCGATCCTTTTTAACAGTGTCAGCCGTGGCTCAGTGGGCAGCGCACTTGTCTCAGAGAGAGAGAGAGAGAGAGGGTGTCGTGGGTTCAAGTCGCACTCCAGAGACTCGAGCACAAAAATCTAGGCCGACCCTCCCAACGCAGCGTTGCGGGGCGGGAGTGCTGCACTGTCTGAGGTGCCGCCTTTCGGAGGAGACATTAAACCGAGGCCCCATCTACCTGTTGAAGTAGATGTTAACAATCCCACGGCACTATTCCGAGAGGAGCAGGGGAGTTCTCCCTGGTGTCCTGACCGATATTTATCCCTCACCCAAACAGACCAGCTGGTCTTTAATCTTAATTGCTGTTTGTGGGACCTTGCTGTGCACAAATTGGCATGAGTCAGTTGGGCCGAATGGCCTGTTTCCGTGCTGTACATTCTCTGTAATTGTCTGTGCAGTGAATGACCACCCTTCTAAATTCTTTCTTCACTCTGCCTGTACATAAATAAGCGTTAATATGGAGCAGCGTACGAGATAGAAGACTTGACATTTAAGTTGAAATTGATTCCTGTTTCTGTTCTGCAGCAGTTAATGTAATTGCAAGTTATAGGCATCGGGTATTGCGGCAGGATTTATGGGCTGATACTGAAGTATAACCTGTGTCGCTGTACGTCGCAGGACTCGGGATGCTGGAGTGTCGGATTTACTGCACAGAACAGCTGTGAAATAGTTTCAGTGCGTGTGACAAAGCTAAATATTAACCAGTAACGTCGTCCGTAATCTCCAGATTAATTGTATCGCTGGGTATAATACTCAGATTGTTCTTCAGCGATGCCTTTGTAAAGGTGCACAGATGCCAGGGCACGTGTTCGATTCCAATTACCATTTTGAAATCCGATATTTTTTTTTAAAGACGCAATTCTTCCTGGCTGATGCAAGCGGCTAAAATCAAACCGGCGTTGGCGGGGTGGGGGTAAAGTTATCTGCCTTTACTCGGGGTGCCTGTTTTGAATCTGTATTTGGAAGAGTGCGGTTTACTGGACTGAACCGATCGTTCTCCAATCAAACCAGATAAGCCCACCACCCCCCGCCCCTACAACAACAACTTCTTGCATTTATATAGCGCCTTTAACGTAGTAAAACGTCCCAAGGCGCTGCATACTTGGTTTATTTTGCCGAGATTTGAGACGTTAGGTCCAGGGACTGCTGTGCAATTGTTACTGGGTCAGTGGGTACATTCGGAGGCTGTGCTCAAAGAAAGACTTGCATTTCTATAGCGCCTTTCACCACCACCTCCTGGATGTCCCAAAGCATTTCACAGCCAATGAAGTACTTTTTGAAGTGCAGTCACTGTTGTAGGGAGACGTGGCAGCCGTTATTATGAGGGGCATAGATAGGGTAGATAGAAAGGAACTTTCCCCCTTAGTAGAGGGGTCAATAACCAGGGGGCATAGTTTCAAGGTAAGGGACAGGAGGTTTAGAGGGGATTTGAGGAAAAGCTTTTTTCACCCAGAGGGTGGTTGGAATCTGGAACTCACTGCCTGAAAGGGTGGTAGAGGCAGGAACCCTCACAACATTCAAGAAGCATTTAGATGAGCACTTGAAACATCATAGCATACAAGGCTACGGACCAAGTGCTGGAAAATGGGATTAGAATAGACAGGGCTTGATGGCCGGCGCGGACACGATGGGCCGAAGGGCCTCTTTCTGTGCTGTATAACTCTATGACTCTAACTCCGCTGCTTCTCGTCAAAAAGTGCAATGTTACGTCTACAGTCGTCGAATTTTACATCCACTTGAGAGGGCGCTCCCTCAGGACTGCACTGGGAGTGTCAGCTTTGGATTTTTGTATTCGAGTCTCTGGAGTGGGGCTTGAACCCACGACCACCTGACCCCGAGACGAGAGAGAGAGTGCTGCCCACTGAGCCACGGCTGAAGGGAGGGCAGGCCGGGTTGGGAATCTGTGCCGGAGTGTTGCAGCTCCGTCTCCAGCCCGTGTCCGTGTTCAAACGCGGGGAGCGCAGATTGCTAAGTTTACCTGAATCAGACGGGGAGGGCCAGTCGACTCGCAAAACATCCACTCGCATCGATTCCGCGCATGATCCAAAGCCCCTCCGCCCCGCCCCCCCCCCCCCCCCCCCCCTGAATATTGCAAACGTGCGGAGAGGGGAAAGCAAACACACATTTTGCTTTCTAAGTCAGAATTTCATCTTCTCAAGGTTTATTCTTCTCTAATAATAGGCATTGAATTAGCTCCAGCACAATGTGGTATTTGTTAAGTTGCTCTGAGATTTGACTTTTTTTTTGTTGTTTCCTTCCCCCCTTCTGGTAATTAATTTTATTCTTTCTGAGCGGAGCACAATGTATTTTCTGTTCAAGTTGTGAGGGGATTGTATACTCGACTGAAGAGAACTTAATGGGAACATTTTACTAATGCGCTCCTCGATGATATTTTATGATGAAAAACGCATTATTTTTCTTATTATTAACATCAGGGTGCAGTTTAAAGCTAAATGGCTGCATTATAGTCGCTTCTGTGCTGAAGCTGGTTTCTGTTCGGAGCTATTGTGCTGCGGTGCTGGATTGAGAGGGAGCAATTTAAGTGGCTGGAATGGCAGATTTGCGAGTCAGAACTGCCCTGTCAGCATTCGAGTTACCAAAAAAAAAAGAGGAGGAGGAGGAGGAATTCACCGAAGGCTGCTCATTAGCATTCTGCTCCCTTACTTTGAGAGCTTTCCTCTGGCTTGCTCTCCCCCCTCTCATTCTGGGCCCAGATATTCTAGAACCAGCATATGCTCCCAGCTCTCGCTCTCTCTCTCTCTCGCTCTCGCTCTCTCTCAAGCTGTTGCCTGCGATTTGCAACTCCTGATGCATGAAGAGGATTTTCTGTCGGAGGGTGGTGGGTGGGGCGGGGGGTGGGGGGGCGGAGAGAAATAGAGGAAGGCAAAGTCGGGAAGAAAATCAGTAGCAGATTTTTTTTTTTAAAAGATGCGTTCTGTTTAATTGTTCAACTATTTTTCCAGTTGTATTTTCTGAAATTGTAACTGTTGCTTCGTTTTTTTTTTAATGTTAAGATCTGGCGATTACTCTTGGCCGTTTGTTGCACGCCGTGCTTCAGCGACCCAGCGATTCCAAGCTGGCGGGGCTTTCGCAGCTGACCCTGGCCTCACCTGTACCGTCACCTCGCGACGCACTGCCACTTTCGTCCCACGAGGGACAAAGCACGGGCGAAAAGGCCCTGGCCCTGACGTCACAAAGTGACAGATGGCCAGGGGAGGAATTCCTGGCGTGTGCAGGCTCTCTTTCCCTCCCCCTTGCCCTTGCCTTTTGGATTCATACTGTTGGTGAGCGTGTGGAAGGTGCCACCTCTGCACTCCCCAAATCAACCTGAGGATTGTACCCGCTCTCATTCACTTTTTAATAGGCTTCTTTCTATTTGTATCTTGCCGAGGCACTTGGATTAAAGTATATCTATGGTGAGGTTGATTTCATTCATTCACTGAACAACATAAGAACATAAGAAACAGGAGCAGGATTCGGCCCCTCGAGCCTGCTCCACCATTCAATAAGATCATGGCTGATCTTCGACCTCAACTCCACTTTCCCGCCCGATCCCCATATCCCACACTTCCTCTAGAGTCCAAAAATCTATCGATCTCTGCCTTGAATATACTCAATGACTCAGCATTCACAGCCCTCTGGGGTAGAGAATTCCAAAGATTCACCACCCTCTGAGTGAAGAAATTCCTCCTCATCTCGGTCTTAAATGGCCGACCCCTTCTCCTCAGACTGTGACCCCTGGTTCTAGACTCTCCAGCCAGGGGGAAACAGCCTCTCAGCATCCTACCCTGTCAATCCCCTCAGAATCTTATATGTTTCAATGAGATCACCTCTCATTCTTCTAAACTCCAGAGAGTATCGGCCCATTCTACACAATCTCTCATCTTAGGACAGCCCTCTCATCCCAGGGATCAATCTGGAGAGTAAAACTGTTACATTGGGCCAGAATTTACTGTAACCGGGCAACAAATGCCACCCCACCTTGCCCATTTGTTCCTCATGTCTCCCTTCGCTTGGTGCCCATATTTTGTCTGCTAACTCTCCCGCAAAGCGCCTTGGGATTTTTGTTTTAACGCTGAAGACGCTAAATAAACGCAAGTTGTTGTAGTTAGAAAGGGTTGATCTTCTCGCTGCTGAGATCCTCTGCTGACTAAAAGCTGTTTTTGTGCTGGGAGTGAGAGCCTCGGGCTCGTGCAGACAGCTCTTGATGTCCAGACGCCTCGCAGCCGGCTGCAAGCCCAGACAAAACCAGACGGGTTTGCTCAAACTGGCTAGCGGAAAGTTGCATTGTTTTGGTTTTTCTGACTCCAAGCCGCGGCATTTCTGTTTTGGATTTGTCGTCGGCTGCGTGAGATTAATGCGTGATATAAACGAGAAGTTGCACTTATACAGCGTCTTTAACATAGTATAACGTCCCAGGGCGCTTCACAGGAGCGATTATCAGACAGAATTTGAGACCGAGCCACATAAGGTGATATTAGGACTGGTGACCAAAAGCCTGGTCTAAGAGGTAGGTTTTAAGGAGCTGAGAGGGGTAGGGAGTGAAGTCCAGAGCTCAGGGTATAGGCAGCTGAAGGCACGACCAGTGGAGTGATTAAAATCAGGCATGCGCAAGAGGCCAGAAGTGGAGGAACTATCTCTGAGACCTTCTCCCTCTCTATGGGCCGGTTGTTCATCCGTAGCGTCAGTCGTGGCTCAGTGGGTAGCACTGAAGGTTGTGGGTTCAAGTCCCACTCCAGAGACACGAGCACTTAATCCAGGCCGACACACCCAGTGCAGTACTGAGGGAGTGCTGCACTGTCTGCGGTGCCGTCTTTCGGGTGGGACTGCCTATTTCCACCTCCGTAATATCGCCCGTCTCCGCTCTTGCCTCAGCTCATCTGCTGCTGAAACCCTCGTCCGTGCCTTTGTCACCTCTAGACTTGACTATTCCAACGCACTCCTGGCTGGCCTCCCACATTCTGCCCTCCGTAAACTTGAGGTCATCCCAAACTCGGCTGCCTGTGTCCTAACTCGCGCCAAGTCCCGTTCGCCCATCACCCCTGTGCTCGCTGACCTACATTGGCACCCGGTTAAGCAACACCTCGATTTTAAAATTCTCATCCTTGTTTTCAAATCCCTCCATGGCCTCGCCTCTCCCGATCTCTGTAATCTCCTTCAGCCCCACAACCCCCTGAGATAACTGTGCTCCTCTAATTCTGCCCTCCTGAGCATCCCTGATTTATTGCCTTCTGTTGCCTAGGCCCTAAGCTCTGGAATTCCCTGCATAAACCTCTCCGCCTCTCTACCTCTCTTTCCCCCTTTAAGTCGCTCCTTAATTCCTACCTCTTTGACTAAGCTTTTTGTCATCTGCCCTAATTTCTCCTTGTATGGCTCAGTGTCAAATTTTTTGTCTTATAATACTCCTGTGAAGCACCTTGGGATGTTTTACTGCATTAAGGGCGCTATATAAATACAAGTTGTTGTTGTAAACCGAGGCCCCAACTGCTCTCTCAGGTGGACGTAAAAGATCCCACGGCACTATTTTGAAGAAGAGTAGGGGAGTTCTCCCCGATGTCCCGGCCGATATTTATCCCTCAACCAATATCACTTTTAAAAAAAAAAAGAGCTGATCTGGTCATTATCACATTGTTGTTTGTGGGATCTTGCTGTGTGTAAATTGGCTGCCGCGTTTCCCACATTACAACAGTGACGACACTTCAAAAAGTACTTCATTGGCTGTGAAGCGCTTTGGGACGTCCTGAGGTGGTGAAAGGCGCGAGTCTTTCTATTGTGTCGTGGCTGGTGTCAGACTCGACGAATTGGAGTGTGGGGAGACGGTGCAGAAAAGAAGCTTGATTCGGAAACGCCGCAATAACCGAAGAAATTAAAGCAATATGAAGGGCAAGATAAAATTAATCAAAATTATGAGGCGTTTTTGATTCAGCAAGTCGGGAGAAACTGTTTCCTCTGACAAGTGCGTCGGTAACCAGAGGCCACAGGTTCAAAATAATTGGCAAAACAGCTCGAGGGGAAATGAGGAGAAATTTTTTCACGCAGAGGGTTGTTGAGATCTGGAACGCACGACCTGAAAGGGTGGTGGAATCGGATTTCGGAGGAACTTTCAAAAGGCAATTGGGCATGTACTTGAAGAGGATTAATTTATAGGGTTAAGGGGGGAAAGAGCAGGGGGGGAGTGGGACTAATTGGAGAGCTCTTTGTCGGCCGGCACAGGCACGACGGGTCGAATGGCCTCCTCCTGTGCTGCAAAATCTACGATTCTAAGATATCAGCAAATTATATCGACGAGGATACTGCTGCTGATATCACTTGATATTTTATTAAGTCCTGTAATTCTATACCCTTCAGTCGGATTGTGCATATCATCTTCAAATAAGTTGTCCAGAATTAATATGTGGTGAATGTCAAAAGAAATGTGACACGAGCACAGGGCCTCATCTCTCAAAGAATAGCGTATAACTGTCCCACTTTTTAATTTCAGCTAAACTAATAGATATCGTGCCTATGATATTGCTACAGAGCGACCTAGGCAACTCTGCTCGGGTGCTTGTTCATCTTTCAGCTCTGATAGTCTTATCCCTGAAACAACACCAACAACCTGCATTTATACGGCGCCTTCAATGTCGTAAAGCCTCCCAAGACGCTTCACAGGAGCGATTATCAAACACATTTTGACACTGAGCCACGTCAGGAGATATTGGGACAGGCGATCAAACACTCGGTCAAAGAGGTAGCTTTTAAGAAGCGTCTTAAAGGAGGGGAGAGGTTTAGGGAGGGAATTCCAGAGCTCGGGGGCCCAGGCAGCTGAAGGCACGGCCGCCAGTGGTGGGGCGATGAAAATCGGGGGATGCGCAACAGGCCAGAATTTGAGCAGTGCAGAGATCTCGGAGAGTTGTAGGACTGGAGGGGATTAGAGAGATAGGGAAGGAGGGGGCGAGAGGCCATGGAGGGATTTGAAAACAAGGACGAGAATTTTAAATCGAGGTGTTGCCGGACCAGGAGCCAATGTAGGTCAGCGAGCACAGGGGGTGATGGGCGAACGGGTCTTGGTGCGAGTTAGGACAGGGGGCAGCAGAGTTTTGGATGAGCTCAAGTTTACGGAGGGTGCAAGGTGTGAGACCGGTGGAGAGCGTTGGAATAGTCGAAATAACAACAGAAAACGCTGGAAAAACTCAGCAGGCCAGGCAGCATCCGCGGAGAGAGAAACAGAGTTAACGTTTCAGGTCGAAGACCTTTCGTCAGACGAAAGGTCTTCGACCTGAAACGTTAACTCTGAAACTCTGTTTCTCTCTTCACGGATGCTGCCTGGCCTGCTGAGTTTTTCCAGCGTTTTCTGTTGTTATTTCGGATTTCCAGCATCCGCAGTATTTTGCTATCGTATTGGAATAGTCGAGTCTGGAGGTAACAAAGGCATGTGTGGAATGCCCGATCACATCATCAGGATGTGCCACAGTGATTCACGACCAACATATTAGTGTTTTTTTTTATTGAAGTGTAGTCACTGTTTGTGCATCGCAAGATCCCACAAACAGCAAATGAGATGAATGACCAAAAATCTGGAAATAAAAAGCTGGTACCAGTAAAAGTGACCATGAATCTGTCAACTGGTTCACCTAATGTCCTTTAGGGAAGGAAACCTGTCGTCTTTACCCGGCCTAGTCCCCTATGTGACTCCAGGTTGGCTCGAAACTGCCCTCTGAAGTGGCCGAGCAAGCCACCGTGTTGCTATAAAGAAGGCCCACCACCACCTCATGGCAACTAGGGATGGGCAATAAATGCTGGCCTTGCCAGTGACGCCCACATCCAGTGAATGAATGAAAAACAGACCAGTTCGTGATGGTATAGGTTGACGGAATAATGTTGCCAGGACTTTAACGGGGCTCCCTGTTCTTCAGCGAAGTAACATCCAGTTGAAGGGGAAGATGGGACCTCGATTTATCATCTCCTCCAAAAGACAGCATCACCAACAATGCAGCGCGTCCTTAATGCTGTACTGAAGTGTGAGCCGAGATTATTTCGAGGAGGGGGGGGGCGGGTGGGAAAGAGAAAGATTTGCATTTCTATAGTGCTTTTCACGCCCACCGGACGTCCCAAAGTGCTTTTTGAAGTGTAGTCACTATTGTAGGAAACGTGGCAGCCAATTTGTGCACAGCAAGCTCCCACAAACAGCGATGTGATAATAACCAGATCATCTGTTTTAGTGATGTTGTTTGAGGGATAAATATTGACCAGGACACCGGGGAGAACTCCCCTGCTCTTCGAAATTGTGCCGTGGGATCTTTTACGTCCACCATAGAGGGCAGACGGGGCCTCGGTTTAAAGCCTCATCCGAAAGACGGCACCTCCGACAGTGCAGTGCTCCCTCAGTACTGCCCCTCCGACAGTGCAGCACCCCCTCAGCACTGCCCCTCCGACAGTGCGACAACCCCTCAGCACTGCCCCTCCGACAGTGCGGCACTCCCTCAGCACTGCCGCTCCGATAGTGCGGCACTCCCTCAGCACTGCCCCTCCGACAGTGCGGCACTCCCTCAGCACTGCCCCTCCGACAGTGCGGCACTCCCTCAGTACTGCCCCTCCGACAGTGCAGCAACCCCTCAGCACTGCCTCTCCAACAGTGCGGCACTCCCTCAGCACTGCACTGGAGTGTCAGCCTAGATTTTTGTGCTCAGGTCTCTGGAGTGGGACTTGAACCCACAACCTTCTGACTCAGAGGCGAGGCTGCCAACAATTGAGCCAAACTGACACTAACCCAAAGCCCTCTCTCCCTGACTTTGGGGTGCAGAATAAAGTTCAGTAAAATGGACGCATAGAATCAGAATTCTGCAGCACTGAAGGAGGCCATTCAGCCCATCCTGCTTGTGCCGGTTCTCTGAAAGACCGATCCACTTAGTCAGTGATAGGAAGAAAGACATGGTAAATATAAATGCAAGAAGGTTATTCAGCTTTAAATTGCGAGAGAACAGCAACCAAAAAAAATCAATGCCAATTTAGCAATTCCCAAACATGTCTCGAATTCTTATTTTCCCCATGGGCTGGTAGATATATGGAATAAATTATGATTCTTTGGTATGCCGCAGATCCTTCGCTTCCTCCCTCGCTTCCAACAATAAATGCGGGGAGCTCATGGACTTTTTTGTTACAAAGATCGAGAACATCCGTTCCCCTAGCCCACTGGGCTTAACTTCCTCTCCGTTTCCCCCCTGCCCTAACCCTGAATTTGCACATTTCTCCAGTTTCTCTCCTATCTTCCCTCATGCCCTCTCAAAGTTCATCTTGTCAATGTGACCGACCTCCTGCTCTCTCAACCCTATTCCCACTAAACTGCTGACAACCAAAACTCAACCGCCCGTGTCCTAACTCTCACCGAGTCCCGTTCGCCCATCACCCCTGTGCTCGCTGACCTACATTGGCTCCCAGTTAACCAACGCCTCGATTTTAAAATTCTCAAACCTTGTTTTCAAATCGCTTCATGACCTCGCCCCCTCCTATATCTCTGTAACCTCCTCCAGCCCTACAACCTCCCGAGATCTCTGCGCTCCTCTAATTCTGGCCTCTTGAGCATCCCCGATTTTAATCACTCCACCATTGGTGGCCGTGCCTTCAGCTGCCTGGGTCCTGGGCTCCGGAATTCCCTCCCTAAACCTCTCTGCCTCTTTACCTCTCCTCCTTTAAGACGCTCCTTAAAACCTACCTCTGGTTATCTGCCCTAATATCTCCTTATGTGGCTCGGTGTCAAATTTTGTTTTGATAACGTTCCTGTGAAGCACCTTGGGACGTTTTACTACGTTAAAGGTGCTGTATAAATACAAGCTGTTGTCACATTTTCTTGCCCTTTCCCTGTACATTTTAAATTTTTACTTGGCAAATATTTGTCCATTTCCTTTAATAAAAAAAAAACTAGTGTGGATTCTGCTTCCCCTGCTGTTTCTGGTCGAGCATTCCACACGAACGTATAAAAAGTGAAGGACAGGATAAGACCCTCTGGTTCCACAAGCCGGTCCATACCGTTGCAATACCTTGTGCATCACAATAGAGACGCTCCCCACCACACCCAGAACCAGGCGATTCAAAAACCCAGCCCAATTGGGTAAAGAAAACAGGAAGAACTTCTCTCCGACTCCTATAATGTGGGGAAATGTGAAGTTATCCATTTTGGTAGGAAAAATAGAAAAGCAGAGTATTTTTTAAATGGTGAGAGATTGGGAAATGTTGGTGTTCAGAGGGACCTGGGTGTCCTTGTACACGAATCACTGAAAGTTAACATGCAGGTACAGCAAGCAATTAGGAAAGCAAATGGTATGTTGGCCTTTATTACAAGAGGATTTGAGTATAAGAGTAAAGACGTCTTACTGCAATTATATAGGGCCCTGGTGAGACCACACCTGGAGTATTGTGTACAGTTTTGGTCTCCTTGCCTAAGGAAGGATATACTTGCCATAGAGGGAGTGCAACGAAGGTTCACCAGACTGGTTCCTGGGATGAGGGGATTGTCCTATGAGGAGAGATTGAGTAGACTAGGCCTATATTCTCTAGAGTTTAGAAGAATGAGAGGTGATCTCATTGAAACATACAAAATTTTTACAGGGCTTGACAGGGTAGATGCAGGGAGGATGTTTCCCCTGGCTGGGGAGTCCAGAACCAGGGGTCACAGTCTCAGAATAAGGGGTCGGCCATTTAGGACTGAGATGAGGAGAAATTTCTTCACTCAGAGGGTGGTGAACCTTTGGAATTCTCTACCCCAGAGGGCTGTGGAGGCTCAGTCGTTGGGTATATTCAAGACAGAGATCGATAGATTTTTGAATATTAAGGGAATCAAGGGATATGGGGAATAGTTCAGGAAAGCAGAGATGAGGTAGAAGATCAGCCATGATCGTATTGAATGGCGGAGCAGGCTCGAGGGGCCCAATGGCCGACTCCTGCTCCTATTTCTTATGTTCTTATGACGCCCTTAGGTGATCGTAACGAGTCCAGGAGGTCACGCTGGCCCTGATTAATGTCTGACAGTACCGACCTTCTGTACAAGGTGATCTCCGTCCCAGAAGGAATTCAGCGAATCGGCATCCACCACACGAGACAGCAGCCTGTCCCAGAGGTCCATGCCCGAACGACAAAATCCCCCAACCTCCTTTCCATGTTTTGGTGGTCTTAAATGTATGCTCTCTGCTTACTTAAGCCTCCCTATTTACCCTAACAAAATCCCTCGTACTTTTGCGCACCTCTATCCAATCTCCTCTTAACCTTTTATACAAAAGCAAAATACTGCAGATGCTGGAAATCTGAAACAACAACAGAAAATGCTGGAAACACTCAGCAGGTCAGGCAGCATCCGTGGGGAGAGAAACAGAGTTAGTAAAGTGGGGAGGAAAGATCAAAGGGAAGGTCTGTGATAGGATGGAAGGCAGGAGAGATTAAATGACAAAAGGGATGATGGTGCGAGGCAAAAGGAGATGGTAATGGAACAAGTAAAGAAACAGTGGATGGGTCTAGAGGAGGTGTAAATGGCACTGGCAGAATCATCAACAGCTGCCATGTGAGAGAAAAAAAGAAATCACAGGGGCCGAGGTTATAGTCTGAAATTGTTGAAATCAATGTTGAGTCCAGAAGGCTGTAAAGTCCTCTTAACCTTTATACGATAGCAAAATACTGCGGATGCTGGAAATCCAAAATAACAACAGAAAACGCTGGAAAAACTCAGCAGGCCAGGCAGCATCCGTGGAGAGAGAAACAGAGTTAAAGTTTCAGGTCTGACGAAAGGTCTTCGACCTGAAACGTTAACTCTGTTTCTCTCTCCGCGGATGCTGCCTGGCCTGCTGAGTTTTTCCAGCGTTTTCTGTTGTTATTCCCCTTAACCTTTACTGTTTCCACTGGCAGGAGGGTCGGTAACCAGAGGACGCAGATTTACGATAATTGGCAAAAGAACCAGAGGGGGGGGATGAGAATTTTTTTTTTTAACACAGCGAGTTGTTGTGATCTGGAATGCGCTGCCTGAAAGGGCGGGGGAAGCAGATTCAATAATAACTTTCAAAAGGGAATTGGAGAAATACTGGAAGGGGAAAAATTTGCAGGGCTGTGGGGAAAGAGCAGGGGGGGAGTGGGACTAATTGGAGAGCTCTTTCAAAGAGCCGGCACAGGCACGATGGGCCGAATGGCCTTCTGTGCTGTATCATTGTATGAGCCCCATTTTCTCTAGTTTCTTCTCATCCCAGATGTCATCTTAGTGAATCTCTTCACCTTCTTCATGTGGTCTTGACATAAGTGTCTAAATGGGGTGGAGGAGCAGAGGGATCTGGGGGTACAGATACACAAATCACTAAAAGTAGCGCTGCAGGTTAATAAGGCCATAAAAAAAACAAAGCACTGGGGTTCATTTCTAGAGGGATAGAATTGAAAAACAGAGAAGTTATGTTAAACTTGTATCGAACCTTGGTTAGACCCCACTTGGAGCACTGTGAACAGTTTCCGGTCTCCATGTTATAAAAAGGATATAGAGGCACTGGAGAAGGTGCAAAAAAGATTCACGAGGATGACGTCCAGAACCGAGAGGTTATGACTATCGGGAAAGGCTGATGAGGCTCGGGCTCTTTTCTCTAGAAAAGAGAAGGCTGAGGGGTGACCTGATAGAGACCTTTAAAAATTCTGAAAGAGTTCGATAGGGTAGATGTAGAGAAGATGTTTCCACTTGTGGGGGAGACCAGAACTAGGGGCCATCAATATAAGATAGTCACTAATAAATCCAATAGGGAATTCGGGAGAAACTTCTTTCCCCAGAGAGTGGTGAGAATGTGGAACTCGCTACCACAGGGAGTGGTTGAGGCGAATAGTATAGATACATTTAAGGGGAAGCTGGATAAACACATGAGGGAGAAAGGAATAGAAGGATATGTTGATGGGGTGAGATGAAGAGGGGGGGGGAGGAGGCTCGTGTGGAGCATAAACACCGGCACGGACCAGTGGGGCCGAATGGCCTGTTTCTGTGATGTAGATTCGATGTAAAACATCCTTTCTAAAGTAAAGCTATGGAGCGGATGGTTAGTATGCTTGAGATAATGGTGTTGCACATATATTTACAGCGAGGGGCTCGACTGGAAGGGAAAGACACTTAGTTTAAAACATTTTTTTTTGTTTTTTTTCCTCTCTCCAGATTTTCTCCTTGTCGGGCTCCAGGCTTAAGGCTTGGGGAAATCCGCTAGCGCCATAGATTCCAACAACTGGAGCGGCAGCGAGAGCCCTGCCGAGGACCTGGACAGGATGACGGATTCTGCCGATAAGCCGATGGACAATGACGCGGAAGGCGTCTGGAGCCCTGACATCGAGCAGAGCTTCCAGGAGGCCCTGGCCATCTACCCGCCGTGTGGGAGGAGGAAAATCATCCTCTCCGACGAAGGCAAGATGTATGGTGAGTCACCGGGGCCCACAGCAAAGGGAGCAGATGGTGTCACGGCAGCTACCAGCTGTGCTTCTGTCTCTCTATGTCTGTCTCTCTCTCTCTCTCTCTGTGTGTCTCTCTGTGTGTGTGTGTGTGTGTGTGTCTCTCTGTCTCTGTCTCTCTTTCTCTCTCTCTTTCTCTCTTTCTCTCTGTCTCTCTGTCTCTGTCTCTGTCTCTCTCTCTCTCTCTCTCTCTCTCTCTCTCTCTCTCTCTCTCTCTCTGTCTCTCCTTTCTTTTTTCCCTCTTCCTCCTTCCCCACCAACCCCAAACTACTCCCGGCATAGCTCTCAGATGAAGTAATGGAAACCAGGAGAAGTTATTTTTTTTAACACGTGGTGTTCCGCATCCCTTTGCAAGTCCTAATAACGCCAGTTTGCTGCTGTGCAGCTGTCGTTTTGAGCGAATTACATTTAAGCAAAAAAAAACCCCCGAATGTTGTGCTCTCGGAGCGAGTCTTGCAGCTGCTGTGAAGGCAAATGCTCAGCTAGAGAAAGGGAGACAATGGTGGGCAGGGTGACTGGGTTAAGTGCCTTGATAGTATTGCAAGAAAGATTTAAAGTGGAGGTCATCTTAACATTTTAAATCAAGGGAATAACACTCGGTTTGGGAAATTTATCGAGTGTCGTGAGTTCCTTTTAAAGACTTTTGAGGTGATGCTTTTCCAAACGGAAAGGCAGCTTTTTGACTCTAACTCTAATCAGTTATAGAATCATGGAAACTTACAGCACAGAGGGAGGCCATTCGGCCCATCGTGCCTGTGCTGGCTCTTTGGAAGAGCGGTCGTGCTCAGTCCCACGCTCCCGCTTTTTGTCCGTAACCCTGTGAGTTCCTCATCCTCCAGGACCATCCAACTCCCGTTTAAAATTATTGATGGAATCAGCTTCCACCACCTGTTCAGGTCGAGCGTTCCAGATCCCCACAACTCTCGGAGTGAAAACATTTCTCCTCATCTCCCCTCGAGATCTTTTGCCAATGATTTTGAATCTATGACCTCTGGTTATTGACCCACTCACCAGGGGGAATATTTTTCCTCTATCTGCTCTAGCAAAACCTCTCATCATCTTGAAAACCTCTATTGGGTCACCTCTTAACTTTCTCTGTTCCCAGGAGAACAGTCCGAACTTTTCCAACCTCACCTCGTAACTGAAGTCCCTCATCCCTGGGAACATCCTGGTAAACCTCCTCTGTACCCTTTCTCATTGAAACTTATAAAATTCTAACAGGACTAGACAGACTAGATGCAGGAAGGCTGTTCCCGAAGGCGAGGGAGTCCAGAACCAGGGGTCACAGTCTAAGGATAAGGGGTAAGCCATTTAGGACTGAGATGAGGAGGAATTTCTTCACCCAGAGAGTGGTAAACCTGTGGAATTCTCTACCACAGAAGGCAGTAGAGGCCAATTCATTGAATATATTCAAGAAGGAGTTAGATATATTTCTTAAAACTAAAGGTATCAAGGGATATGGGGAGAAGGCAGGGACAGGGTACTGAATTTGGATGATCAGCCATGATCTCATTGAATGGCGGAGCAGGCTCGAGGGGCTGAATGGCCTACTCCTGCTCCTATCTTCTATGTTTCTAAGGCCTTGACATCGTTCCTGAAGTGTGGGGCCCAGAATTGTCCACAATACTCCAGCTGAGGCCTAACCAGTGATTTATAAAGTTCCGGCATGATCTCTTCGCTTTTATATTCTGTTCCTCTCTTTATAAACCCAAGTAACCTGTATGTCTGGGTTTGGATTTCAGAGGGGCCTACTTCTAGGCTTTGACAGAGTAGATGGGGAGAAACTGTTTCCACTGGCATGAGGGTTGGTCACCAGAGGACACCAATTTAAGATAATTGGCAAAAGAACCAGAGGATTATAGGGAGAACTTTTTTCCACCGCAAGTTGTTATGATCTGGAATGCACCGCCAAAACTTTCAAAAGGGAATTGGATAAATACTGGAACAGGAAAAAAGTTTGCAGGGCTAAGATCAGGGGGGAGTGGGACTAATTGGAGAGCTCTTTCAAAGAGCCGGCACAGGCATGATGGGCCGAATGGCCTCCTTCTGTGCTGTATGATTCTATATAGTTCTGTATCTGGAAATGCCTCAAAGTGGATCGCGTTTCATTGTACAGTTTCTGTTATTGGGGGAGGGGGGGGGCACAGCAAGATCCCAAATGCAACAGCGAGACGAGTGAGCACTCGATGTGTTTTTGCTGGTGTTGATTGCGGGAGGAATGTTGGGCAGGACCCCGGGAGAGCTCCCCGCTCTTCGAAGTGGTGCCAAGGGATCCACAACTGGCAGATGAAGGGGGGGGTGGGGGGCGCCTCGGTTTAACGTCCCACCACAAACCCCTACCTCGACAGGGTAGATGTCGAGAAGATGTTTCCCCTCATGGGGGAATCTAGAACTAGGGAGCATAGTTTCAGAATAAGGGGTCGCCCATTTAAAACTGAGATGAGGAGGAATTTCTTCTCTGAGGGTCGTGAATCTTTGGAATTCTCTTCCCCAGAGAGCTGTGGAGGCTGGGTCATTGAATATATTCAAGGCGGAGATAGACAGATTTTTGAACACCAAGGGGAGTCCAGGGTTATGGGGAGCGGGCAGGGAAGTGGAGTTGAGGCCAAGATCATATCAGCCATGATCTTATTGAATGGCAGAGCAGGCTCGAAGGGCCGAATGGCCGACTCCTGCTCCTATTTCTTATGTTCTTATGTTGTCAGCGCTGCGCTGAGATGTCGGTCTAGTATGTGTGCTCAAGCCTCCGGAGTACGGTCAGCTCCATGTAAATACAAGTTAGATAAGGGGGTTCAGTCAGTCAAAGCAAGATTGCAAGTTTGATCCTGTTCACTTGTGTGGTGCCAAATATCTGTTGAGTTCAAATGGTTTAATTATTTTAACTGCCGGATAAATGTTTTTCACACTGCTGTGGCCCAAGGATCTTGGGTTAACCTTGCAGCATTGTTTGCTTTGCTTTGCTTTTTGTGTTTAAAATGCTTCCCTGTAGCCTACTCCATTCCTCACTCCCATGATATCCTGAAGCTATCGAATATGTTAACAGCCTATTCAGTCAAAAGGGGTTTTGTCAAACTGTTGTCTGTGTTTATTTTGCAATAAGATGAATGCCTGTTATCAGCGGCGTTTTCTTTGGAAGCTGTACCGCACTGAACCCCGTTCACCCATCACCCCCGCTGTGCTCGCTGACCTTCATTGGCTCCCTGTCGGGCAACGCCTCGGTTTAAAAATTCCTCAACCTTGTTTTCAAATCCCTCCATGGCCTCACCACCCCCCTCCCTATCTCTGTAACCTCCTCCAGCCCCGCAACATTCTCCGAGATCTCTGCGCTCCTCCAACTCTGGCCTCTTGCGCATCCCCCGATTTCCATCACTCCACCGTTGGCGGGCATGGCTTCAGCTGCCTGGGCCCTAAGCTCTGGAATTCCCTCCCTAAACCTCTCTCCGCCCCTCTCTCCTCCTTTTAAGACGCTCCTTAAAACCTACCTCTTTGACCAAGCTTTTGGTCACCTGTCCTAATATCTCCTTTAGCTCGGTTTTAGGGCTGGAGGAGATTACCGAGATGGGGAGGGGCGAAAGAAAGAAAGATCGAACAAACTTGCATTTCTGTGGCGCCTTCCTCAACCTCAGGATGTCCCAAAGCGCTTCACGGGCAATGAATTTCTTTTGAAGTGTAGGCACTGTTCTAATGTGGGGAAGCACGGCAGCCAATTTGCGCACAGCAATGAGATAAATGACCAGATAATCTGTTTTTCGTGATGGATAAATGTTGGCCCAGGACACCGGGGAGAACTCCTCCTGCTCTTCTTTGAAATAGTGGCCGTGGGATCTGTTACGTCCACCTGAGAGAGCAGACGGATCCTCGGTTTAACGTCTCATCCGAAAGACGGCACCTCCGACAGTGCAGCACTCCCTCAGTACCGACACTGGGAGCGTCAGCCTAGATTTTTGTGCTCAAGTCTCTGGAGTGGGACTATGAACCCATGAACTTCTGACTCGGGCGCAATGTGCTACTCCTCCCTCTGCTCCCTTGAACTTTCTCTCTCAAACCCCCCTGCTTGGTATACGTCTCCCAATCTTTAGCTGCCAGCACAAAATCTCATTGCCCGTGCATTTAACCACTCCCCAACCTTCCTACCAATGGTCCCAAAGGCCGATGGTGATCCTGGGCTTTCATGGTTCAATCTGGCAAATCCCAGCTAAGGATGGGGATTGCAAGTTGCCATTGCTTTCGCACTCCTGTCAGTATCTTGCCATCCTCCTCGTAATGTGTACAAGCTTTTTGTTCCATTACTGAATGCAAGTGTTGCAGCTCTGCACACCATCAAGCCAGTGTAATCCGACAAGTCTTTAAACCAGTTGCACCAATAAGCTGTCCCTTTATTTGCCTCTGACGTCTGTTCTGTGTATAACTCGGCCCCGGCTCCTGCTCCATCTCACCAGCAGGTTTCCACTGAACTCTGGCTCCTATCGCCCCCCCCCCACCGCCTCGCTCCACTAACACACCTTCACATTACCCCAGTCACTCTTTCACCTGTACCTCTCCACAATCTATCCTGCAATATCTCTCATTTTCCCCTCTTTCTCCTCCCTGCCCCCCCCTCTTTCTCCTCCCCGCCCCCCCCTCTTTCTCCTCCCCGCCCCCCCTCTTTCTCCTCCCCGCCCCCCTCTTTCTCCTCCCCGCCCCCCCTCTTTCTCCTCCCCGCCCCCCCTCTTTCTCCTCCCCGCCCCCCCTCTTTCTCCTCCCCGCCCCCCTCTTTCTCCTCCCCGCCCCCCCTCTTTCTCCTCCCCGCCCCCCCTCTTTCTCCTCCCCGCCCCCCCTCTTTCTCCTCCCCGCCCCCCCTCTTTCTCCTCCCCGCCCCCCCCTCTTTCTCCTCCCCGCCCCCCCCTCTTTCTCTTGCCCCCCCCCCCCTCTTCCCCTCCCCCTCCCTCTACCCCCGGGTAGATGGAGTTAAGATGCAGATCAACCATGATCTAATTGAATGGCGGAACAGACTCGAGGGGCTGAATGGCCTCCTCCTGTTCCTTTGTAAAAATATTAAATACTTCTGGGGGGGGGGGGGGGGGAGAAATCGTAAACTTGTGCGTAAATATGATTACTTAATGTTCGAGATTCCTGTAAGAACTTTCCTCCATATAGGCCCGGCTTTCGGTCTGGAACCAAGGGCACCAGGTAGAAATGTGGCCTGCATTGGAAATCCCCAGTGGGTGTGGATTAATTCTGTGTGGATGAGAGATGTACCGTCCGTTCAACTGCCTCTGCTTTCCTCCTATTACTCTTGCTCACCAAGCCAAACTTTCCCCCTGCCCTAGCCCTGAACCCACGTCTCTCTCTCGTTTCGCTGCCATCTCCACTGAGGCCATCTCCAAGCTCACCTTGTCCATGAGAGCCACCTCCTGTTCCCTTGACCCCCCTTTCCCACTAAAGTTCCAAGCACCCAACTTCCCTTCTTGGCCTCCATGCCAGCTGCCATTGCAACTGTTTCCCTGCCCCTCCCTTTAAAACCACCTTCATCAAATGATGAGGGACTTCAGTTATGTGGAGAGACTGGAGAAGCTGGGAGTGTGTTCTCCTTAGAGCAGAGAAGGTTGAGGGGAGATTTGATCGAGGTGCTCAAAATAAATGGTTTTGATAAAGTAAATAAGGAGAAACTGTTTCCACTGGCAGGAGGGTCGGTAACCAGAGGACACAGATTTAAGGTGATTGGCAAAGAATCTGAGGCGACAAGAGGAAACCTTTTTTTACACAGCGAGTTGTTGTGATCTGGAACGCGCTGCCTGAAAGGGCGGTGGAAGCAGATTCAATAATAACTTTCAAAAGGGAATTGGATAAATAGTTGAAGGGGGAAAATATTTACAGGGCTATGGGGAAAGAGCAGGGGGGAGTGGGACTAATTGGAGAGCTCTTTCAAAGAGCCGGCACAGGCACGATGGGCCGAATGGCCTCCTCCTGTGCTGTGTGATTCTATGATATCACTCAACTCCTCAAAAACCTGTGCTTGACTCCTCTGTCCTTGCAAACCTCTGCCCCATCTCCAACCTCCCTTTCCTCTTGAACGTGTTGCTGCCTCCCATCTTTCATGCAAATCGCAGTCCTGGGGCCAATATTTGTCCCTCAACCAGCATCACTAAAGCAGATGATCTGGTCATTATCTCATTGCTGTTTGTGGGAGCTTGCTGTGCGCAAATTGGCTGCCGCCTTTCCTACATTACAACAGCGACTACATTCCAAAAAGTACTTCATTGGCTGTGAAGCGCTTTGGGACGTCCTGAGGTGGTGAAAGGCGCTGGAGAAATTCAAGACTGCCCTTTTCTCTGGTTCGCTCATTTGTTCATTCTTTCTTTCTGTCTTTCTCTAAAATTAGGTTTCCGTCCCCACCACAGCACTCAAACCGCCCTAATCAAAGTCACCTCTCTCTCTGGGGCAATGGTGGGAAAAATGGAGTTGAGTTACCAATCAGCCACGATCTAATAGAATGGCGTAATGGGCTGTGGGTGGCGGGGTGCCTACTCCTGTTCCCTATGTTCCTGCTCGGTTCCACCTTTTACAAGTGGGTCATCAGGAGAGCTGCGTCGCGCCTTTCTATGCCGTGGACTATGGAAGAGGTGGTCATTTTCTAGTTTTGCTTTAGAGAATTTAGAAATGTATGTCGGAAAAATGTATCTTGCCGATTCTGAGATCACAACCGTGGCCGCAACACACCTACCCTGCCTCATCTTAACCATGATGCGGAGATGCCGGTGTTGGACTGGGGTGGACAAAAGTGAGAAGTCGCACAACACCAGGTTATAGTCCAACAGTTTTATTTGAAATCACAAGCTTTCGGAGCTGCTGCTCCTTCGTCAGGGAATCCTTCATTTCACCTGACGAAGGAGCAGCGCTCCAAAAGCTTGTGATTTCAAATAAAACTGTTGGACTATAACCTGGTGTTGTGCGACTTCTCATCTTAACCAGGCAGACTGAACTCTGCGTCTGTTTACACTGTACACTGCCTGAATTGGAACGTGTGCTGGGTAGTGTCACATTACCTGTAGAAGGCATGTGTGAACATGTAAGGCAGGATTGGAGTTTGGAGACCTGAGGCAGTCTGTTGCCACCTGCCAGGTTCGAATCCATTTCTTTCCAAGCCAGTTCTAAACCGCATTAGGCGACGAGTATTTTTGTTAAAACATCAACATCCTTTTAAAGTTGGTAGATTGTCCAAAATGTACAGTTCCACCCATCTGCTGTGCAGTGGGTTTGAAGCTTGCTATTAAATCCATGGCTATGCTCAAATGGCACTTTAAGAGCAGGTGAGTGTGTGATTTTCCCAAAGAAGTGAGCCCTTCAGAATTCAGAAGTATTTTTAACTGAAAGAAGAAAAATATATAAAAATCACATACACACCAACACCTTCTCGCTCTCGCACGCACGGTCTTGCTCGTGCTCTCTCTTGTACTCAAATACATGCACACACTCGTACACCTCACACTCACATAGTCTCGCACAGACTTAGACATGTGCACAACCCCGCGCGCGCACACAACCCCACACACACACACACACACACACACACACACACACACACACACACACACACACACACACACACACAACCCCACACACCTTCCATGGCATTGCTTGTGCTGAGTTGAAGTGTGTGACAGGAAATGTTTTAGGGGGGCAGGTGGGTTGGGGTGGGTGGTGGTAAGTGCGACATTTGCAGGAAGTGTGCGCTTATCCAAGAATTTTAACATCTATAGCTTTAGGTAGCATCCTTCTGAATCTTTCTAAGTTAACGAGCTGAGGGAAATGTGTGCATGCAGCTATTTAATGGGATCATTACTTTGGCTTAAGCCCAAAGTTTTAATTTATGCTTCCCAGAGCCCAGGGAATATGAATAATGATTTGGATTCCTTTCTCATCTTAATTAAGTCGTCTTTTCTCAAAACATCAAAGTGGCCAAATGAGAAGATGACATCTTATAAAACTATTGTTTTTTTTTGTTTATAAATCAGTAAAAATTAAAATTAAGCTTGTGTTTTTGTAAATTTTGGATTTTGAAGCCAATTAATTATGCAGTCGTAACCACAGAAATAATTGGGAACTGGTAAGAAAGAACATAAGAATTAGGAGCAGGAGTCGGCCATTCGGCCCCTCGAGCCTGCTCCGCCATCCAATAAGATCACGGCTGATCTTCCACCTCAACTCCACTTTCCCGCCCGATCCCCATATCCCTTGAGGGATAAATATTGACCAAGACACTGGGGAAAACTCCCCTGGTCTTCTTCGAAATCATTAACATTTACATATCGCCTCTCTCAGAACATCCCAAAACACTTCACATTCAGTAATTTACTTTAAGAAGTGCAATCAGAGGAGATTTACCAGAATGGTTCCGGGGATGGGGGATCTTAGCTACAAGGACAGGTTGGAGAAGCTGGATTTGTTTTCATTAGAGCAAAGGAGGTTGAGAGGTGATTTGATAGAGGTGTACAAGATTATGACGGGTTTGGACAGGCTAGACGGGGAAAGGCTGTTCCCACTAGTTGATGGTACAAGGACTAGGGGACACAGATTTAAGGTTTTGGGGGGGATGTGAGGAAAAACTTTTTTATGCAGCGAGTGGTGATGACCTGGAACTCGCTGCCGATGGAAGTGGTGGAAGCGGAGACACTCAATGTTTTCAAGGGGAGACTGGATAGGCACTTGAGGGAAATAAACTTGCAGGGCTACGGGGACAGAGCGGGGGAATGGGACTGACTGGATTGCTCTACAGAGAGCCGGCACGGACTCGATGGGCCGAATGGCCTCCTTCTGTGCCGTTATGACTCTTTGACTACAATCACTTTTATGCTGGTCAACATGGCCACTGTTCTAGTGCACGGCGATGAGCTGCTCGATGAGTTAATCTGATTCTTGGTGTACGTTGAGGGAGGGAGGAATATTGGCCAGGACATCGGGAGAACTCCCTGTTCTTTTAATGCTGCCATGGGATCGTTAATATCCACATGTTTGGTCAGGCAAATGGGGCCAAAATTTAAAGAAAGCACTTGGATTTATATAATAACCTTCACCACCCCAGGATCTCCTAAAGGGCTTCACAGCCAGTCGAGTACTTTTTTGAAGTGTAGTCATTGTTGTAATACAGGAAACGCGGCAGCCAATATGCCCACAGCAAGGTCTCGCAATGAGATAAATGACCAATTTTAGTGATGTTGGCTGAGAGACAAATGTTCCGTCGGGACACTGGGGAGAACTCCCCTGCTTTTCTGCGAATAGTGGCCACTTGAAAGGGCAGACGGGGCCTCGGTTTTAACCCACGACCCTGTGACCCAAGAGGCGAGCGCCGTTTAACGACCCATTCAGTGGTAGCTAACATAGCAAAGGAGGTAAACGTCAGGTCTAAAACAAATCTGCAGTTCGCTCATTTCCAGTTTGCTTGTAAGTGGGACAAGCGCAGGAGATCTAGAAGTGTGTTTGGGATTGTATTCCTAAACCAGAATTTATAATTTCATGTGTTTTATCATGTCTCTGTTACTCATGGCCAGTTACTCATCTTTAATCAGGCTATTTCCTGTTTTTCTTTATTGAAGACAGACTATGGGAACGCAAGGCATTTAAAATGTGCGGTTCTCAGAATGTGGTTTCATGAGCAGATTGTCAAGTGCAAGAAAGAAAGACTTGCATTTCTACAGCGCCTTTTGCGACCTCAGGATGTTCTAGAGAGACCCTTCACAGCCGATGAAGTACTTTTTGAAGTGCAGTCACTGTTGTAATGTAGGAAACGCGGAAGAGAAGACAAAACGGATCTTCACCAATGCTCACTTCAAGCTGCGCGGCCACGCAGCGAGCCGGACCTCCCACGCCGCCGGCTCACCGGCTTTTCAATGGGGGAAAAATTGCACATGTGCGGTATTTTGAATAGGCTCTTAAAGGGACCGTGTACCCCCCCCACCCCCCAAAAAAAATTAAAAGAAACATTGGTTTTCAACCCTTAAACATGAATTGTGGGACCCGGGTGGTGCAGTGGGTTAGACGCCCATCCAGCACAGGAGGACGGGCCGAATGGCCTCTTTCTGCACTGCAGGGAGTGCATCCTTCAGTGCTGCACTGTCGGAGGTGGCGTCTTTCGGATGTGACGTTAAACCGAGGGCCCGTCTGCTCTCTCGGGTGGACGTAAAAGATCCCATGGTTCGAAGAAGAGCAGGGGAGTTCTCCCCAGTGTCCTGGGCCAATATTTATCCCTCAATCAACATCATTAAAAACAGATTATCTGGTCATTATCACATTGCTGTTTGTGGCAGCTTGCTGTGCGCAAATTGGCTGCCACGTTTCCCACATTACAACAGTGACTGCACTTCAAAAGTGTTTCATTGGCTGTAAAGCGCTTTGCAACGTCTGGTGGTTTTGAAAGGCGCTATATAAATGCAACTCTCTTTCTCTCTCTCTCTCTCTCTCTCTCTTTCTCTTTCTTTCTCTCTTTTTCTCTCTCTCTCTCTCTCTTTCTCTTTCTTTCTCTTTCTTTCTTTCTCTCTTTCTCTCTTTCTTTCTCTTTCTCTCTTTCTCCTTTCTTTCTTTCTCTCTTTCTTTCTCTCTTTCTCTTTCTCTCTTTCTTTCTCTCTTTCTTTCTCTCTTTCTCCTTTCTTTCTTTCTTTCTCTCTTTCTTTCTCTCTTTCTTTCTCTCTTTCTTTCTCTCTTTCTTTCTCTCTTTCTTTCTCTCTTTCTCTTTCTCTCTTTCTTTCTCTCTTTCTTTCTCTCTCTCTTTCTCTCTTTCTTTCGCTCTTTCTTTCGCTCTTTCTCTCTGGGTGTGGGTGTCGCCGGCAAGGCCGGCATTTATTGGCCAGTCCTAGATGCCCCGGCAAGGTATGGGTAGCCTTCTTGAACCACTACCGTCTTTGTACTGAGTTTTGATGCAACTGGTTGCCCT
>CM059434.1:4890310-4907810 GCA_030390025.1 Squalus acanthias | reverse complement strand
GGGTTGTTCTCCTTAGAGCAGAGAAGGTTGAGAGGAGATTTATTAGAGGTGTTCAAAATCATGAGGGGGTCTGGACAGAATAGATAGAGAGAAACTGTTCCCAATGGCGGAAGAGTCGAGAACCAGAGGACACAGATTTAGGATGATTGGCAAAAGAACCAAAGGCAACATGAGGAAAAACTTCTTTACGCAGCGAGTGGTTAGGATCTGGAATGCACTGCCTGAAAGAGTGGTGGAGGCAGACTCAATCACGGCTTTCAAAAGGGAATTGGAGAAGTACCTGAAGGAAAAAAAAAATTGCAGGGCTAGGGGGAAAGGGCGGGGGAGTGGGACTAGCTGAAGTGCTCTTGCAGAGAGCCGGCATGGGCGTGACGGGCCGAATGGCTTCCTGTGCTGTAACCATCCTATGATTCTATGAAAATAACTTTAGCAAAATTGTGACGCTTGATGTGGCAGGAAAGGTAACACTCTGATCTAATGGGAGGTTGTAATGTGCACGGGTCGAGATGATCCACTCCAGGATCTCAAATTGTGAGAACACTTGACGGAGAATTTTCATTGCACCTCCTCTGGTATGTACACTCTGGCCTGTTAGTCGTTTGCAGAGAGCTACAGCGATCTCCATTAAATCTAAATATTTGTAGACTGCTAAAAGGCAATTTAAAATGAAACCTTCAAATGTACAAACAATGACGGACAGGATAAGACCCTCTTGGGCCCTCCAGCCTGTCCCACACAAGCCGCTGTGCCTTGTCCATCTCGATATATAGACTCGACTCCCCACCCCACCCGAGACCATGTGAGCTCCTGGGAGAGGTGAACTGGCTGCCGAGTTTCCCTACATTACCACAGTGACTACTCTTCAAAAAGCAACTTTGTTGGCTGTAGTCACTGTTGTAATGTAGGAAACGCAGCCATCAACTTGTGCACATCAAATTTTGTTCGAGAAGCGCCTTTGGACCAATGCTCCCTTTAACGGGCCGCGCGGCACATTTGAATTCGCGCGCACGCGCGGTTTTCCCATTTTAAAAGCCGGTGAGCCGGCTGCGCGGGGCCTCCAGACCGCCGCGCGGCTGAACGGGACCATTGCTTGGGACGTTTTACTACATTACCAAGGCGCTATATAAATGCAAGTTGTTGCCTAAGATCTTTTCCACTGCCGCGTGCAGCCATAGTGGTTTGAGCTGAATACTGTAGGCTGTAGATTACTGCACGACCTCAATCAATCAATCAGTGAAGAAGAGGAGGCACTGTTCTGTAAGGCTGGATCAGAGATTTGCGAGCAAAATGCCCTCATTGAGAGAAAAGCAGGGTTAAACTATAGTTAGAACGATTCATTCTTGGCCAGACTGAAGCCGTGCTGTTGAAGCCATTTCTGTGGGAATGTTTGGAATGGTGCCTGCTGCAATTCGACAAGAGAAGTCGTAGAAATGAAGAGTCACTGAACAAATCATTACTAAATTGGTAATGTCAACCCAGCCTAGTGTGAGTAATGGTATCTTCACCCTTGGGGCTCGTGGATTACACCATACGCAAAACTATTTCTGCATTTATGTATTACGCATTAATTGATTGGTATGGGGTTTTGGTCTGCTTTAGTGAGTAACTTGAGACAGCTTCTTACTCGTTAATGAGTTGGTTCTGCCAGCTTCCGAGCGTTTACACACCAGTTATGTCTCCGCAGTGCTAATTCCATTCAGGATCCGAGCACAAACAATCGAGCTGGATTTTTTTTTTTTGAGTCGTCTCGCCCCGCCCCGCCTATGAAATTGGAGCTGGTGGTAAAGGAACGGCGTGGCATTTCAGAATTCGGGAGGACCTCTTGATTCCTGCCAGCTGAGCGTGTGACTGGGAGATCAGAGCTGACGTTTGTCCTCGCTGACGGTTAAGGCTGTGTTTTGTCACTTGGGTTCAGCCATCTGGGTAGAGTGGAGATTGGTCGGTGGGGCGGGGGGTGGGGGGGGGAGGAGGAGGGTGGCGTTGGGGAAATGGTTCATCTGCGGCACCCCCTGCTGGTGGATTGCGGAAGCTGCAGCCTCCGTTGTGTCCTATATTCCCTGTAATTTTATTTTTTTTGGCCCCCCTTCAAGTGACCCGCACGAGCCGTTCAAGATACCGCGCGTGCACAGTTGTTACATTGAAATGCCGACTGCGCGGGTTCCCTGGAACAGTGCACGGCCCCGCACCTTACAGGGAACTCTGGGGGTGTCCCAGTCTGAACTGGGTCTTCCCCTTCCACTGGTCAAGGTGGGTGGTGTGGTGGAGACTGACGTTTGGTTACCTTCAGCGGCCTGGGCCCAGAGCTCTGGAATTCCCTCCCTAAACCTCTCCGCCTCTCCCTCCTCCTTTTTAAGGCACTCCTTAAAACCTACCTTTTTGACCAGGCTTTTGGTCACCTGCCCTAATATCTCCTCATGTGGCTCGGTGTCAAAATTTGTTTGATAATCGCTCTCGTGAAGCATCTTGGGACATTTTACTACTTTTAAAGGCGCCGTATAAATGCAAGTTGTTGTTGGGTAAAGAAAGAAAATTAAAGAAAGACTCGCATTTCTACAGCGCCTTTCACGACCACCGGACGTCCCAAAGCACTTTACAGCCAATGAAGTACTTTTTGAAGTGTAGTCACTGTTGTAATGTAGGAAACGCGGCAGCCAATTTGCGCACAGCAAGCTCCCACAAACAGCAATGTGATAATGACCAGATAATCTGTTTTTAGTGATGTTGATTGAGGGATTAAATAATGGCCAGGACACTGGAGAGAACTCCCCTGCTCTTCTTCTAAATAGTGGCCTTGGGATCTTTTACGTCCACCTGAGCGCACAGACGGGGCCTCGGTTTAACGTCTCATCCGACAATACCTCCGACAGTGCAGCGCTCCCTCAGCACTGCACTGGAGTGTCAGCCTAGATTATGGGCTCAAGTCTCTATGACAAGAAATAGGTTGAAGTGTTCCGGATTTGGTTAATGCAGGAGAGACTGGCTTAAAAAAAAAGTCTGGTCTGATGAATATATTGTTAGTTCGTTAATAGCTGATATTAATTGGTTTATTTATAGATACAAAGCAAAGGGATGGAGGGAATTACTCAATTACATTTTCATTTACAAGAGTTCCCTATAAGAAGAGGAAACCTAGAGTTCAGTTGAAAGTGAACAGTAATTCTGAGGATTTGGCTTGGAAACTACTTTTCCCAACCAGATTATAGAATCATAGAATGGTATAGCACAGAGGGAGGCCATTCGGCCCATCGTGCCTGTGCCTGGCTCTTTGAAAGCTCTCCAATTAGTCCCACTCCCCCCTGCTCTTTCCCTATAGCCCTGTCATTTTTTTCCTTTTCAAGTATTTATCCAATTCCCTTTTTGAAAGTTACTATTGATTCTGCTTCCACCGCCCTTTCAGGCAGCGCGTTCCAGATCACAACAACTCGCTGCGTAAAAAATATTTCCTCCTCTCACCTCCGATTCTTTTGCCAATCACAGTTTAAATCTGTGTCCTCTGGTTACCGACCCTCCTGCCACTGGAAACAGTTTCTCCTTATTTACTCTATCGAAACCCTTCATGATTTTGAACACCTCCATTAAATCGCCCCTTAACCATCTCTGCTCTGAAGAGAACAATCCCAGCTTCTCCAGTCTCTCCACATAACAACTGAAGCCCCTCACCCCAGGCACCAATTCTGGTAAATCTCCTCTGCGCCCTCTCCAAGGCCTTGACATCCTTCCTAAAGTGCGGTGCCCAGAATGGAACACAATACTCCGGCTGAGGCCTAACCAGTGTTTTATAAAGATTAAGATCAAAATTACATTGTTTCCGTCCTGACTGTGTGCCTGGAATTGTGTGGATTCCGGGTTCAAGATGCAGCTCTGTAATTGATGACGTTCCCAGGCTCTGTGTGTGCTGGCTCCAGCCCTGGGCAAAAAAATGAGTGACAAAGCGTGTATGATTTTGTAAAATAGCCGTTTCGTAGAATGTCATCCGGGGTTGTCCCAGTGAGATTGCACGTCTAATGTACACTCTGTGTCCTGGCACAGAGGAGGAGGAGGGAAAGGGGGAAGAGGATAAAGAGCAGGAGAGGAGAGAGGGTTCTTGCTATCGTATTTCTTGAAATGCAATCTGTGTAAACGTAAGCGGGACTTGAGGTCAGAATTTGAATTTGTGCCATTTGCTGTAAGCTCTTGTAATATTTAAGGTGCTGTGCAGGTCACAGTTACGTTGTACAGTTTTTTTTCCCCCTCTCGCCGACGAATTTAAAAAAAAACTCGAGCTGTTTTGTCACTGGCTGATGGATTTAGGTTTTTTTCCCCCCCGCACGATGATTGCTTGTTGTATCTGTCTCTCGGAGAAGGTGTGGGCCTCAGTAATAAATGTCATTCGAACTCTGATCTTGCTGACCACCATTTTGATTTTTTTTTAAAAACTGAGCAGTTAGGGTGTGCCCGGGGAGTGAAATAGAGTGTAAAGTTCTCTGAGGGAGTGCGTGGGCTGGTTTCAGATTACACCATTTACATAGGCTCCTGCTGTACTGAACTGTGCTTTCAGCTGGTACCTCGGGAGACTAACAAGTTAACTCTTTCATTACTGAAAACGCACTTCACAGAATTAGAGAACTTACATCACAGAAACAGGCCCAACTGGTCCGTGCCGGTGTTTATGCTCCACACGAGCCTCCTCCCACCCCTACTACATCTCACACGATCCAACATATCCTTCTAGTCCTTTCTCCCTCGTGTTTATCCAGCTTCCCCTTAAATGCATCTATACTATTCTCCTCAACCACTCCCTGTGGTAGCGAGATCCACATTCTCACCACTCTCTGGGTAAAGAAGTTTCTCCTGAATTCCCTATTGGATTTATTAGTGACTATCTTATATTTATGGCCCCTAGTTCTGGTCTCCCCGCACAAGTGGAAACATCTTCTCTACATCTACCCCATCAAACCCTTTCAGAATTTTAAAGACCTTTATCAGGCCACCCCTCAGCCTTCTGTTTTTCTAGAGAAAAGAGCCCCAGCCTGTTCAGTCTTTCCTGATCGTTATAACCTCTCAGCGCTGGTATCATTCTAGTAAATCTTGTTTTGCACCTTCTCCAGTGCCTCAATATCCCTTTTATAATATGGAGACCAGAACTGTTCACCGTGCTCCAAGTGTGGTCTAAACAAGCTTCGATACAAGTTTAACAGAACTTCTCTGTTTTTCAATTCAATCCCTCTAGAAATGAACCCCAGTGCTTGGTTTGCTTTTTTTATGGCCTTATTAACCTGCGTCGCTACTTTGTGATTTGTGTATCTGTTACCCCCAGATCCTTTTTAATTCATTCACTGGATGTGGGCAAGGCTGGCATTTATTGCCCATCCCTCGTTACCCTGAGTAGGCGATGGTGTGGCGCATTCTTGAACCACTTTAACTCGCTACCACAGGGAGTGGTTGAGGCAAATAGCAGAGATGCATTTAAGGGGAAGCTGGATAAGCACATGAGGGAGAAAGGAATAGAAGGATTTCTCGATGGGATTAGATGAAGAGGGGTGGGGAGGAGGCTCTTGTGGAGCATAAACACCGGCATGGACCAATTGGTCCGAATGACCTGTTTCTGTGCTGTAAAATTCTATGCAAGTCCGTGTGGTGAAGGTGCTCCCACAGTGCTGTTAGGGAGGGAGTTCCAGGATTTTCACCCAGCGACGACGAAGGAACGGCCGATATATTTCCAAGCTCTGGATGGTGTGTGTGTGACACTTGGAGGTGGTGGTGTTCCCGTGCGTCTGCTGCCCTTGTCCTTCTAGGCGGTGGAGAGGCGCGGGTTTGAGATTTTGACTGACTTTGAAGCTCTCTCACATCAGTCCTCAAGTTTCTTTACATTTTGCCTGATGCCTACTGAATTTTAACTTAGACTTGACGTTCTAGATGACCTTGTTGCAAGTTGAAAGTGTTTAATTCCCATCTCAACCAGATTTGGTTGCAGTGAAATAGGAACAGGAGGAGGCCATTCAGCCCCCCGGCCTGTTGCGCCATTCAGTTAGATCATGGCTGATCTGTGTATCAACACCATTTTCCCTTGATACCCTCAACCAAGCCAGAATGGGGCCCTGGTAAATAGAAGCAGATTTGTTTCTCATCAGTTTCCAGTAAGTAACAAAAAATGAGTAATTTTGAACAGCGATATATACACAAACACGTGGCATGTGTACATTTTATTTGTCGTCCCCCCCACCACAGACGATACAAAACCGGTCAGCCGTGGCTTGGTGGGTCGCACTCTCTCTCGCCTCTAGAGTCAGAGGTTGTGGGTTCAAGTCCCACTCCACAGACTTGAGCTTATGATCCAGGCTGACACTCCCAGTGCAGTGCTGAGGGAGTGCCGCACTGTCGGATGTGCCGTCTTTCGGATGAGATGTTAAACTGAGGCCCCGTCTGCCCTCTTGGGTAAAAGATCCCACCGGCACTATTTTAAAGAAGAGCAGGGGGAGTTCTCCCCGATGTCCCGGCGCCAATATTTATCCCTCAACCAACATCGCTAAAACAGATGATCTGGTCATTATCACATTGCTGTTTGTGGGAGCTTGCTGTGTGCAAATTGACTACATTACATTTCCTACATTACAACAGTGATTCAATAGTACTTCATTGGCTGTAAAGCGCTTTGCGATATCCTGAGGTCGTTAAAGGCGCTATATAAATGCAAGTCTTTCTTTATTTTGTGCTTGTGCTCTTTGTCCACAGCCTGAAATTGAGGAGCATCTTTCAATCTCCAGTGTTCGCTCACCAAACAGCAATTGAACCCTGACCTGATGCTATGTTTACTTAACAAGAGCTCTCTGTGGCCTTTAAAGGGACAGGGCTCCACCGTGGCCGCATTCCATGTTCTAGCACACCTGTCCTTCATCAAACAGCACATCACCCAGCTTCTATAAAAAGCCTCGAAAGTGTCACGTCTGCAAAGTCTGTGCTACACTTCCATCTAGAAATATCAAGTTCACAAAACAGCAACAAATCGCAATTGAGGAATCTTTCTTTCTTAAAAAGATAAACCTGGTCTCTCTCTCTCTCCAAAGGGAGGAGCTTGGGATTTATAAGTAGCTGCCAACCTAGAGACAAACGAAAATTAGCCACTGATTGACCTCCCAGTTGTGCCGATTAGCACCTCCTCCTGCCGCACAACCCCCCGAGATCTCCGCGCTCCTCCAATTCTGGCCTCTTGCGCAGCCCTGATTTTCATCGCTCCACCATCGGCGGCCGTGGCTTCAGCCGCCTGGGCCCTAAGCTCTGGAATTCCCTCCCTAAACCTCTCCGCCTCTCTCTCTTCCTCCTTTAAGACGCTCCTTAAAACCCACCTCCCTATCCTAATGTCTCCTTCTGTGGCTCGGTGTCGGATTTTGTCTGATAATCGCTCCTGTGAAGCGTCTGGGGACGTTTTACTACACTAAAGGTGCTATATAAATGCAGGTGGTGGTTGTTTGTGATGTAATGCTCTTGACCTTATGCAACAAAGCCCGTCATATGAGCAATGCTCCTGGGAGGGCCCGCAAGCTGTAATGGCTTCCCTTATTAATTGCTTGGGGTTGAGAGGGAGGGGGGTGGAAGAGAGAATCATTTAGGTCAAAGGTCAGGACTTTAAAAAATATATATCTTTTAAGTTCTATAAAAGCCAAGCAAAGTAAAATCGAGAAGCAGACTGCAGAGCTGGAGGAGGTTCCTGAGATAGGGAGGGGCGAGGCCATGGAAGGATTTGAACACACGGATGAGAATTTTAATTTTGAGGCGTTGGTGGACCCAGTGTCGGTCAGCGAGCAGTAGGGGGTGATGGGCGAACGGGACTTGGTGCGATTTAGGACACGCATCCAGGAGGCGGGGGGGCGGCTGGGTGTTGGGAATTTGGTAAAGAATTAAAATTAAAAAATTCTTATTTATTGCGAATTAACAGCGGACTAACGTCCACCCTCTTCACTCTATACTGCATGTGGCTGTGTGGTATCCGTGGCAGAGACTCACACGCAGGCGTGCATTCTGTCCGCACTCTTGCTGTAATCAAGAGAGTGATGGGCCTTCAGCATTAGTGCTTTTCAAAGGGTTATGCTGAGGGCTATTTCGCTGTGTGTTTATATTCCTGCCTTGGTGAATTAGAGCCAACACGCCCCAGCTTGTATTTAATATACAAAATGCTCGCTCGTCTTCGCTGTACACTTGGAGTTCTATGCGCAGTTCTGTCCTCCGTTTCATAAAAAGGATAGAGAAGGACCGCTGAAGGTGCAAAAAAAGATTTACAAGGATGACACCAGAGCTGAGGAGGTTATAAACTATCATTAAAGATTGAACAGGCCGGGGGCTCTTTTCAACTAGAAAAGAGAAGACTGAGGGGGTGACCTGAGAGAGGTCTTTAAAATTATGAAAAGGTTCGCGACGGTAGACGTAAAGATGTTTCCACTTGTCATAGAATCACAGAAGGAGGCCATTCGGCCCATCGTGTCTGTGCCGGCCGACAAAGAGCGATCCAGCCTAATCCCACTCTCCAGCTCCTGGTCTGTAGCCCTGTAGGTTACGGCACTTCAAGTGCATATCCAAGTACTTTTTAAATGTGATGAGGGTTTCTGCCTCTACCACCCTTTCAGGCAGTGAGTTCCAGACCCCCACCACCCTCTGGGTGAAAAAAGTTCTCAACTCCCCTCGAATCCTTCTACCAATTACTTTCAGTCTATGCCCCCTGGTTATTGATCTCTCTGCTGAGGGAATAGGTCCTTCCTATCCACTCTATCTGGGCCCCTCATAATTTTATACACTTCAATTAAATCTCCCCTCAGCCTCCTCTGTTCCAAAGAAAACAACCCCAGCCTATCCAATCTTTCATCATAGCTAAAATTCCCTAAAACTTGTGGGGAGACCAGAACTAGGGGCCATAAATATGAGATAGTCACTAATAAATCCAATAGGGAATTCAGGAGAAATGTCTTCACCCAGAGAGTGGTGAGAATGCGGAACTCGCTACCACAGGGAGTGGTTGAGGCGAATAGTATCGATACATTTAAGGGGAAGCTGGATAAACACATGAGGGAGAAAGGAATCGAAGGATATGTTGATGGGGTGAGATGAAGAGGGGCGGGAGGAGGCTCGTGTGGAGCAGAAACACCGGCACGGACCAGATGGGCCGAATGGCCTGTTCCTGTGCTGTACATTCATTGTTTTTCCTATTTCTCAGAAAGCACACCTGGAGGGGAAAGGTTCCCTCTGTGCGTTAATGTAATGAAACCATAAACACCTTCTTTATAAAGAGGGATTCGCGATTTTGTTGCATGTATAGAGTGCGTGGGATACCTCGTCCTTCCCCCTCCCACAGACTTCTGCGAGACTGGGACTGAAATTCTCCAGAATACACAACGCACTGAAATAAAAGAGAGACTGGTTTTCGTCGCTCCTCAAAGTAAGGCAGACCAGAAAATTATTCGCATTTAAGGGATATCGGAGAGATCGGGTCGCCAAATGAAAATACATTTATCCACATGAAGCCATTGCTGAATGATCGCTCTCGGTTTTCTGATCCGCATTTATTTTCTTTGTGTCGACAGTGGCTCGGTGGGTAGCACGCTTGCCTCTGAGTCAGAAGGTTGTGGGTTCAAGTCCCACACCAGAGACTTGAGCACAAAAATCTAGGCTGACACTCCCAGTGCAGTACTGAGGGAGAGCTGCACTGTCAGAGGTGCCGTCTTTCGGATGAGACGTTAAACCGAGGTCCTGCCTGCGCTCTCAGGTGGACGTAAAAGATCCCACGGCCACTATTTCGAAGAAGATATGAGTGCTCCCTGTCTCTCAGTTCACGCCTCCAAAAACAGTTTAAATGGTCATTCATCTCTTTGTGGGAGCTTGCTGTGCGCCAATTGGCTGCAGTGCTTGCCTACATTACAACAGTGACTATGACTGGTTGTCCTATGATGAGAGATTGACTAGATTGGGCCTATACTCTCTGGAGTTTAGAAGAATGAGAGGTGATCTCATTGAAACATACAAGATTCTGAGGGGGGATTGACAGGGTAGATGCTGAGAGGCTGTTTCCCCTGGCTGGAGTGTCTGGAACTAGGGGGCACAGACTCAGGATAAGGGGTCGGCCATTTAGGACTGAGATGAGGAGGAATTTCTTCACTCAGAGGGTTGTGAATCTTTGAATTCTCTGCCCCAGAGGGCTGTGGAGGCTCAGTCTTTGAGTATATTCAAGGCTGAGATCGATAGATTTTTGGACTCTAGGGGAATCAAGGGATATGGGGATCGGGTGGGAAAGTGGAGTTGAGGTCAAAGATCAGCCATGACCTTATTGAATGGCGGAGCAGGCTCGAGGGGCCGAATGGCCGACTCCTGCTCCTAATTCTTATGTTCTTGTATACTTCAACTGTAATTTCTTGGCTAATACAGTGTTGTGGGACATCCTGAGAGTGTAAAAGTTGCTCTGAAAATATGAAGTTTGGTTTTAAATACTTGTTTTTTGACTCTCAACTGAGGAACAGGATTGGAATGGAGATTCGCAAAGGTAGGTTCCTTTTTAAAAAAAAAATAGACTTTATGTTCCTTAAGAGGAGAAATAGTGCGGGAATACACACGGAATTGTTCAGGGCAAGTGAGTTCTGGGCTAGATGCAAGATTAAGCTACTTCAACTCTGCCCAGTCTCAGTTGATCCTCCGCACCCCCCACTACCTTTGGTTCGACATTTCTCATTCCCAACCAACCATTTTTGTGGCTTCTTCTCAATGAGAATAGAACGTACAGCACAGGAACAGGCCAGTCGGCCCAACTAGTCTGTGCCGGTGTTTATGCTCCACATGAGCCTCTTCCCACCCCTACTTCATCTCGCCCCATCCGCAGGTGTCAAATATGAGCAATTTTCGATTTGCACTTGTGCCCGCTGGAAACCTAACTTGAGACCGGCATCAAAATGATTCACGTCGGACCCACAAACGCTGACGGAATAAGGAAAGCTTCTTTCTTTCGGGTGAGACGTTAAACCGAGGCTCCTCCTGTCTTGCCCTTTCAGGCGGGCGTAAAAGATCCCACGGCCGCTATCTCGAAGCAGGGCAACAACGTCTCCTGGCCAAAATGTTATCCCTCCGCCAACACCAGATTATCTGGTCATTAATAGCATTTTTTTTTGTGGAGCTTGCTGTGCCCAATTGTTTGTCTCATTTTCCTGCATTGCAACAGTGCAACTGCGCTTCAAAAGTACACCATTGGCTGTAACGCTCTCTGGGACATCCCAAGGTGGTGAAAGGCGCTGTATAGATGTGAGTTTCCTCGTGTTCTCCATCACCTTGGCCTGAGTGCAAACGTTAATCCCACACATGCAAAGCTGTTAACTCCGTCACCGCGCCACGCACCACTCTCCCGTCTTCCCGAGAAATAAGTAAGTCTCAGAAAACTATCTTCGCGGGATTGGCGAACTCTTGGGAGAAAGACGACTGCACCCAGAGTCAGTGTTTGTGAATGAAGCTTTAAACAAAGATCTCGCTGTGTTTGTCTTTCTGTTCTAATCCATCCATCCAGAGGAAATATCACTTACAATTTTCTTTCTTTACTGGGTAATAAAACCCAAAGGCTTGTGACGTTCGGCGTTCCATTTTTCATTGGGGTGGTTGGGGGCGGGGGTGGCGGAAACAATAATTGTTAAAAGGTTATTTTTTTTTGCTGTTTAGGGGGTTTTTTTGTGCTGCAGATGTTGTCCTAGTTTCCGTAATATGAAACGCTAGTTCTGAGAAATCAAGAAATTATTGATTTCAACCCAGTGGGCCGCCCCATTCTTTGCCCATTAACACTGCTTGCCTATAATTCCTTTGGGCCCCAGTAATAGCTGAGGTATTAGTCCTGTCATCATTCTCTGAAATTGGTCTGGCAGTTGACTCGAGTCGATGCTGATCCATTTGATCTCGGCCTCCTACAAGACGTATTGCGACACAATGGACTGGTTCTGTAGTAATATGGTTGATGATATAGTTAGTTCTACCTAATTGATAGTGATTCAGGCTTTCGCGGACGGTATTAATTGGTCCCAAGTGACTGTCTGGATCGACCAGGAAGTGCTGGCCGCGTAAGGCTTCTGATCAGTTTGAAAGGCACTACGGTGATGAAAATGCTGTGTTCCGGCTGCACCTTAACTGAGATTTGTTTTTTTTCTTCTTCTTTGTCGGAAGGGGAGTGGGTTTTCCCTTTTCACCTGCGACGGAGTAAGCGCTGGCAGAAATCGGCGTCGCTCGTTGATTGATGCTCAGCTAGAATTCGCGACTACTTGTAAAACAAAAAAAGCAGGAGTGATTTCCAGGACGGGAGCCACCGATTTCTTTCGGTAGGTTACACACAGGCTCAGCTGTAGGTCATAGAATCGCACAGCATAGAAGGAGGCCATTCAGCCCATCCTGCCCGTGCCGGCTCTTTGCAAAAGCTATCGAATTCGTCTCACTCCGTCTTGCTCCTCCTCACCCCCCCCCCTCCTTATTTTTTAATAATTATTGTCCTTTCTCCCCATGGAAAAACAGAACTCGGTGTCACAAACCTTGGGTTTTATTATCCAGTAAATTAAGAAAGAACATTTCCAAATTTTTCCCCTTCAAGTATTTATCAATTCCCTTTTTGAAAGTTATTATTGAATCTGCTTCCACCGCCCTTTCAGGCAGCGCGTTCCAGATCACAACAACTCGCTGCGTAAAAACATTTCTTCTCATCTCCCCCCTTACCTTAAATCTGTGTCCTCTGGTTACCGACCCTCCTGCCACTGGAAACAGTTTCTTCCGCTTTACTCTATCAAAACTCCTCATAATTTTGAGCGCCTTTATACATACAAGGATTTATAAGGATGATACCAGAACTGAGAGGTGATAACTAGCATAAGGATTGAACAGACTCTTGAGTCTTTTCTCTAGAAAAGAAATGGGTGAGGGGGGTGACCTGATCGAGGTCTTTAAAATTATGAAGGGGTTTTGATAGGGTTGATGTAGAGAAAAGATGGTTCCACTCGTGGGGAGAGACCAGAACTAGGGGCCATCAATATAAGATAGTCACTAATAAATCCAATCGGGAATTCAGGAGAAACTTCTTCACCCAGAGTGTGGTGAGAATGTGGAACTCGCTGCCACAGGGAGTGGTTGAGGCAAATAGTATCGATGCATTTAAGGGGAAGCTGGATAAACACACGAGGGAGAAAGGAATCGAAGGATACACTGAGAGGGTGAGATGAAGAGGGGTGGGAGGAGGCTCGTGTGGAGCAGAAACACCGGCACGGACCAGTTGGGCTGATTGTGCTGTAAAATCTACGAATATATAAAATATATCTAGATTGTGAAATACTTGGGTTGTTGTTGAGGATGGTGGTGTTTGAAAGGCCAGCCTTGCTCTGTCTTGAGATGTGTCGAGCTGGGAGCTGCTCCGTGAATGCTGTGACGTATTGCGATGGGGGAGGGAAGAGTAGAGCCCGGTGGTTCTTGCGCCCTTCCTTCTATTGGCCAGTTAGTGGGGGGGCCTGGTGACTGTCTGGGACCAGGATTTTTTTGGCTGCAAGAGTTCAGAAAGAGTAAAACATTGCAGACCCCTAAATCCAAACGACTTATTAAAAAAAAATGTTCATAAGCAATCGGAGGTTATGCCTATTCTACCAATCTCTCATCTCTTGCACATCTCAGTATCTTCTCCATCACTTTGGCCAAGGTTCGAAGTCGTTCATGATGGGTTTTATTGCTTCGGTTTCGTGATCAGTTCCAGAGTTCCCATAGGAACAGGAGACGGCCATTCAACCCCCTCGAGCCTGTCCAGCCATTCAATTAGATCATGGCTCACCTGCAACGCAACTCCCGTCCTTGTGTTGAAAGCCCTCCGCGGCCTTGGCCCTCCCTATCTCTGACCTCCTCCAGCCCTACAACCCTCCGAGAACTCTGCCTTTCTCCAACTCTGGCCTCTTGTACATCCACCCCCCGCCCCCCCCCCCCCAGTCCCTTCACGTCACCATTGGCGGCCGTGCCGTCAATTGTCTGGGCCCTAAGCTTTGGAAATCCCTTTCTAGACCAGTCCGCCTCTCTCTCCTCCTCCTCCTCCTTTTAAGATGCTCCTTAAAACCTACCTCTTTAACCAAGCTTTTGGTCACTTGTCCTAATGTCTCTTTATCTGGCTGTGTGACGATTTTTCTTACTGATCACGCTCCTGCAAAGTGCCATGGGACCTTTTTACTACGTTAAATTTGCCTTATAAGTTGTTGAGAGATTTGTTTGAGAACCATCGCTGAAGCTGTCACATCTTCTTGTCTGACCTCTATCTGAGTAATAGGAAATCCTCGTCACCCAGGTTGAGTTGGAGTCACTGTAATTGATTTAATGGGAATCTTTTAAGTTTAATTTTTGCAACGACGTCAGTTCAGCGCAGTTGGTAACAGTCTCTCCTCGGTGAGTCTGAAAGTTGTGGATTCAGGCCCCGCTCCACAAGAGCAGAACCCCTAACGCATGCCGACACTTCAGTGCCGCACTGAGAGAATGCTGCATTGCCGGAGGTACTGCCCTACAGTGAGCCAATTAGCCCAGGTCCCAGCTACCTGTTGTGGTGCTGTTGTTTGAGGAACAGCAGAGAGCTCTCCTGGTGTCGTGGCCAACACTGCTCCCTCAAGCAACACCTCCCCCCCTCCCCCCCCGCCCAAAAAAAAATCAACTGGTCACTCATCTCATTGGCTGTTTGTGGGATCTTGCTGTGTACAGAAATGGCTGCTGCCTTTCCTTATGCAACAACATTGACTCCACTTTTATAGAGTAATTCATTACATATAAACAACAACTTGCATTTATATAGCGCCCTTTACGTAGTAAAACGTCCCAAGGCGAATCACAGGAGAATTATCAGACAGAATTTGACACCGAGCCACATGAGATATTAGGACAGGTGACAAAAGCTTGGTCAAAGAGGTAGATTTTAAGGTGGGTTTTAAAGAAGTAAGTAGGAGGAGAGGTGTAGTGAGTGAATTCCAGAGCTTATAATGGGGTTGGAGTATAAAAGTAGGGAAGTCTTTGCTACAACTGTACAGGGCGCTGGTGAGACCACACCCGGAGTACAGCGTACAGTTTTGGTCTCCTTATTTAAGGAAGGATATACTTGCATTGGAGACAGTTCAGAGAAGGTTCACGAGGTTGATTCCTACGATGAAGGGGTTGTCTTATGAGGAAATGTTGAGCAGGTTGGGCCTGTACTCATTGGAGTTTAGAAGAATGAGAGGTGATCTTATTGAAACATATAAGATTCTGAGGGGGCTTGACAGGGTAGATGCAGAGAGGATGTTTCCCCTAGTGGGGGAATCTAGAACTAGGGCATAGTTTCAGAATAAGGGGTCGCCCATTTAAAACGGAGATGAGGAGGAATTTCTTCTGACGGTCGTGAATCTTTGGAATTCCCTACCCCAGAGCTGTGGAGGCGGAGTCATTGAATATATTCAAGGCGGAGATAGACAGATTTTTGAAAAACAAGGGAATCGAGGGTTATGGGGAGCGGGCAGGAAAGTGGAGTTGAGGCCAAGATCAGATCAGCCATGATCTCATTGAATGGTGGAGCAGGCTCGAGGGGCCGAATGGCCGACTCCTGCTCCTATTTCGTACGTTCTTATAAAGCACTTCGAGACATTTCTGAACGACTCAGTAACGTGCTACATAAACATATGAACATACAAAATTCAGTTCTGACCTTTAAAGGAACAGGGAAGGTTGATCAAGCCTGCCCCGCACACCATGATGGCTGGAGCATCTGGACTGGGCACTTCCCACTCCTCCCGCAACCATGTAATCTACTGGGAAAGGCAAAAATACACAGGAAAGAAACCCAGTGTTCGTTCGTTCTCTCTGTGTGCCTCCTCGCTGTGCGTACTCTCTCACTCTCCACAGAGTGACCATCTGACTCTAATACTAAATAGGTTTGTCTGGCAGCTCGTTCGTTATTCACTAAATACTAGAATCTAGTCGGTATTTTGTAGCGACTGCTGTTAAACGGATGCCTTGGGTACGTCGTGAATGTGCTACAGAAAAGGAAATAATTTTGCGAAGAACCTGTATGAAGAAAGTTTCGTGGAGCGCATAATGTTCCAGCTACTCTCTTTGGAGGCGTGTGTGATGATGATTCCATCTAGAGGCTGGCAGTCAGTTGGGACTTTTCCGCATGTAAGTTTCATAAGGGTGCTTCATTGCTAGAAATATTCATTGTGCTACCTGCTCCGTGACTCGCCCTCTCGCTCGTGCTTCCTTCAGGCCCGGTAAGCCCCCTTGATTGTATCAAAAACCGCGACAAAGAATGACGAGGGACTGCAGCGGTTCAAGAAGGCGGCACAACACCACCTTCTCAGGGCAACTAGGGGGCTGGGCAATAGATGCCAGCCTTGCCAGCAACGCCCACATCCCGAGAATGAATTAAAATGACGATTAATTGACGAATTGCTGGACGATAAAGTACCAAGGTAGTTCCCCTTGAGTCGCATGACTCAAGTTGTGTGTTACGATTACGTTACCCATTGTGGCTTTAAACTTTTTGCCTGTTCTGTGGGTTGGCCCCCCTCGTGAGACTTCACACAGATCTCCAAAACCACTGTGCTACCGTACCCGTAGATTTTAGCCGTGTTGGCCGTGGCTCAGTGGGCAGCACTCTTGTCTCTGAGTCAGAAGGTCGTGCGTTCAAGTCCCACTCCAGAGACTTGAGCACAAAAATCAAGGCTGACACTCCCAGTGCAGTGCTGAGGGAGTGCTGCACTGTCAGAGGTGCCGTCTTTCAGATGAGACGTTAAAACGAGGTGGACGTAAAAAATCCCATGGCACTATTTCGAAGAAGGACAGGGGAGTTATCCCCGGTGTCCTGGGCCAATATTTATCCCTCAATCAACATCAGTACAAAACAGATGATCCAGGTCATTATCATATTGCTGTTTGTGGGAGCTTGCTGTGCGCACATTGGCTGCTGCGTTTCCTACATTACAACAGTGACTACACTCTCAAAAAGTACTTCATTGGCTGTAAAGCGCTTTGGGACGTCCTGAGGTGGTGAAAAGCGCTGGAGAAATGCAAGTCTTTCTTTCTTCATGACCTTGAAATCACCTAGAAAGGACGTTGAGATAACAAGGAGAACATCCAAGTATCTGCCAGTCTGCAGCAATGCTGCAAATATCAGGACTCGGGTTGCGAACTCCAGGAATTTAAAATTAATCTCCTGGGAAAACAGCTAACAACAAACCCGAGTGGAAAAATCACAGGGGCAGTAAAAACACTTTATTTTTTCATTTTCTTTTGAAGGCTTTCGTTTATTAGTTATAAAAAATATTGAGCGATTGGGGGGAAGAAAAGGCTGTTTGACGGGGCGTTTGGGGGCAGGAGATCATCTGATAAAACCTCCAGGAGTCCGTCCAGCCAGAGTTGGCAACCCGAATCGGGATGAGACTCGGTGATGATCCCGTTAAACAATTTAATATCTCTGCCTCAAATAAATGTTAATTATACTTTTATTAATCTTTGAACTTGGTCGTTCAGGCGCTGCTGT
>CM059434.1:4872810-4887810 GCA_030390025.1 Squalus acanthias | reverse complement strand
GCCCTTTCTTTGTCACAACAAAGAGTTTTGGGTTATTTACAATGTTGTGCCATTAATAACCTTGCAGGTTTTTCCCTTTTTTTGCGTTAATTTTATGTTTGTACAGTTGGTGCTTTTTCTTGTATTCGTCCCTGGGATGCGGGCGTCGCTGGCAAGGCCGGCATTTATTGCCCATCCCTAGTTGCCCTTGAGAAGGTGGTGGTGAGCCGCCGCCTTGAACCGCTGCAGTCCGTGTGGTGAAGGTACTCCCACAGTGCTGTTAGGGAGGGAGTTCCAGGATTTTGACCCAGCGACGATGAAGGATCGGCCGATATATTTCCAAGTCAGGATGGTGGGGAACTTGGAGGTGGTGGTGTTCCCATGCGCCTGCTGCCCTTGTCCTTCTAGGCGGTAGAGGTCGCGGGTTTGGGAGGTGCTGCCGAAGAAGCCTTGGCGAGTTGCTGCAGTGCATCTTGTAGAGGGTACACACTGCAGCCACGGTGCGCCGGTGGTGGAGGGAGTGAATGTTTAAGGTGGTGGATGGGGTGCCAGTCAAGCGGGCTGCTTTGTCCTGGATGGGGTCGAGCTTCCTGAGTGTTGTTGGAGCCGCACTCATCCAGACAAGTCTTTTTCTTCAATACTTCTTAAAAGCTACCTCTTAAGAACAAGCTTTTGGTCACTTGTCCTAATATCTCCTTATGTGGCTTGGTGTCAAATCTTGTTTGATTACACTCCTGTGAAGCGCCCTGGGACATTTCACGAAGTTATAGGCACTATATAAATACAAGTTGTTGCTCTATACTCTGTAGCTCTTTCCCAGAAACCACATCCTCTCCGTTACTTCTCTCCCTGGCTTCAAAGACCTCTAAACCCGTCCTTCGGACCTCGTGCAGTTGTCTCCTTGAACTCTTCTGACGCTTGGAGTCCATTTCATCTTTGTGGAGCACCCTGGGGTGTTTTCTGTGTTCATTGTTGTGTGAGTGCGAAGATTTACTGATCCCAATGCTTGTCGATAGGTGATTTTTGTCATGTCAGTTCTGTGCAAGAGTGAACGAATTCACTTCTTACACAGTTGGACTCAATAGCTCTTTTCAAAAATGCATGACACCGTACAACACTGGGCATTGTGCTTCCCCACCGAGCAACACAGCTGCCAATTTTTTTTCAAAAAAGTTTGTGACTGCATCAAACCTCGTTCAGCTCAACATCTTTCTCCTTTTTAAAAAAAAAAAAAATCTTTAATCTCCAAAGTTTCAAAATTTGCAGACGACCCCAAACAGATCAGCCTTGATCTCATTAAATGGCGGAACAGGCTCGAGGGGCTGAATGGGCTCCTCCCGTTCCTAACTTGGAAATGTAGTAAACAGTGAGGAGGATAGTAACAGACTTTAGGAGGACACAGACAGACTGGTGGGATGGGCAGACACACGGCGGATCAAATTTAATACAGCGAAGTGTGAAGTGATGCATTTCGGTGGGAAGAATGAGGAGAGGCAAAATAAACTAAATGGTACAATTTTAAAGGGGGTGCAGGAACAGAGAGACCTGGGGGTGTATGTGTACAAGTCTTTGAAGGTGGCAGGACAAGTTGGAAAGGCTGTTTTTATTTTAAAAAATGCATACGGATCCATGGCTTTATAAATCAAGGCACAGAATACAAAAGCAAGGAAGTTCTGCTAAACCTTTTGTAAATCACTGGTTAGGCCTCAGCTGGAGTGTTGTGTCCAATTCTGGGCACCGCACTTTAGGAAGGATGTCAAGGCCTTGGAGAGGGTGCGGAGGAGATTTACTGGAATGGTACCAGGGATGAGGAACTTCAGTTATGTGGAGAAGCTGTGGTTGTTCTCCTTCGAGCAGAGAAGGCCAAGAGGAGATTTAATAGAGGTGTTCAAAATCATGAAGGGTTTTGATAGAGTCGATAGGGAGAAACTGTTTCCAGTGGCATCGGACTGTCCCCTCCCCCACCCGCTGACCCGCCAGTGGCCTGCGCGGAACATCCGTGAATCTTTGGAATTCTTTACCCCAGAGAGCCGTGGAGGCTGAGACATTGAATATATTCAAGGCGGAGATTGACAGATTTTTGAGCAACAGGGGGGTCCAGGGTTATGGGGAGCGGGCAGGAAGGTTGAGTTGAGGCCAAATCAGATCAGCCATGATCTCATTAAATGGCGGAGCAGGCTCGAGGGGCCGAATGGCCGACTCCTGCTCCTATTTCTTATGTTGCTGCTTCTTCCAGATTTATTAACTGAATTTAAATTCCCCAGCTGCCGTTGGTGGGATTTGAACTGGTGTCCCCGGGTCATTCGTCCAGGCCTCTGAATGACTAGTCCAGTAACATAACCACTATGCTACCGTGCCCTGTGTCTCTGTCTGTCTGCGGGTATCTCTGTCTGTCTGCGGGTGTCTCTGTCTGCGGGTGCGTGCGAGTGTGCACAGTCCCTTAAATCATTGTTCTCTGCTGTGCATTGCAGTGTGTTAACGTGCTGTAATATGTGGCAGAATTATTTAGTTCACATCAGCAGGATGTGAATATGAATCTTTGCCAGTCAATTAAACAGTTCAGAAATTTGTTTACCGTGTCACAAGGAATTCAATATACTTCAATAAAAACTTGAGGAAAATGAAGCTTAACACATCTAGACATTGGCTGATTCATCACTTACCCCCCTCCCTCACCGATACCACCATGTCATCCTGTGATCCGAACCATTGACTAATACCAAAGCAAGCCTTCCGAGCTAATCATTTCTAAAGGTGTGTGATTGAATTCAGTACCAATCATTACAGACAGAGCGAAGTCTGAATGCATTACTGGGCAATGGGTAATGAGGGTATAATGGAGGCAAAAAGGTCTTAAACAGGCTTTGGAGTAAAGAAAGAAGTTGCATTTCTATAGCTCCTTTCACCACCTCAAGGCGTCCCAAAGCGCTTCACAGCCAATGAAGTACTTTTGAAGTGTAGTCACTGTTGTAATGTGGGAAATGCGGCAGCCAATTTGCGCACAGCAAGCTCCCACAAACAGCAATGTGATAATGACCAGATAATCTGTTTTAGTGATGTTGGTTGAGGGATAAATGTTGGCCCCAGGACACCGGGGAGAACTCCCCAGCTCTTTTTCGAATAGTGCCGTGGGATATTTTACGTCCGCCTGAGAGAGCAGACGGAGCCTCGGCTTAACGTCTCATCTGAAAGACGGCACCTCCGACAGTGCGGCACTCCCTCAGTACCGCACTGGGAGTGTCGGCCTGGATTTTTGTGCTCAAGTCTCTGGAGTGGGGGCTCGAGCCCACATTCCTCTGTCTCGGAGGCGAGAGAGTGCAGCCCACTGAGCTACTGGCTGACACCAACCCCTGTGCTTCCTTACCCGCCATGCCTGTTGATGAATGAAGAACGAGGCTGCCATAACGCCCCAGAATTTCCATTTTGCTCTTTTTCCTGCATTTTACGAGATGAATTATTTGATGTCTCTCTCTGGTCTGCAGCATGGGTTGTGTCAACACCTGCCCCAGCCTTCCACGACCCCCAATATTCCCATGGTTGTGCCTCCTGTCCTTGTTCTGCAAGGCTCATACCTAAAGGGATGTTGAGTTTCTTTGTTGTTGTTGTTCTGTCATGTAGCAAGTGTAGACATTAAACTCATTATTGTGTGTTAGGTTTTTGCACAGAGGTTAAGTCGCTGTCTCTCGTTGCCTGAAGGTCTCGGAAATCGATCTGTGCTCATTTGAGCACACAATAACAGAACTGACAATCTTTGCCTGAAGCCACCCATCCAATTCGTTTTCGAAATGAGTACAATTTGTGGACGTCTAAACCAAGCTTTTGTGACTTGGATGAAGGGACCGAGTGCACTGTAGCCAAATTTGCGGACGATACAAAGATAGGTGGGAAAGCAAGTTGTGAGGAGGACACCGAGTCTGCAAAGGGATATAGATAGGTTAAGTGAGTGGGCAAAAATTTTGCAGATGGAGTGGGAAAATGTGAGGTTATCCACTTTGGTAGGAAGAATAGAAAAGCAAATTATTATTTAAAAGGTGAGAGACTACAGAATACTGCGTTATAGAGGGATCTGGGTGTCCTCGTACATGAAACACAAAGTTAGCATGCAGGTACAGCGAGTAATTAGGAAGGCAAATGGAATATTGGCCTTTATTGCAAATGGGATGGAGTATAAAAGTAGGGAAGTCTTGCTACAACTGTACAGGGTGTTGGTGAGACCACACCTGGAGTACTGCGTACAGTTTTGTTCTCCTTATTTAAGGAGGGATATACTGTACTTTCATTGGAGGCAATTCAAAGAAGGTTCACGAGGTTGATTCTGGAGATGAAGGGGTTATCTTCTGAAGAAAGGTTGAGCAGGTTGGGCCGATACTCATTGAAGTTTAGAAGAATGAGAGGTGATCTTATTGAAACATATAAGATTCTGAAGGGGCTCGACAGGGTAGATGCGGAGAGGATGTTTCCCCCTGTGGGGGAATCTAGAATAAGGGGTCGCCCATTTAAATCGGAGATGAGGAGGAATTTCTTCTCGGAGGGTTGTGAATCTTTGGAATTCTCTACTCCAGAGACCTGTGGAGGCTGGGTCATTGAATATATTCGAGGCGGAGATAGACAGATTTTTGAAAAACAGGGGAATCGAGGGTTATGGGGAGCGCGCAGGAAAGTGGAGTTGAGGCCAAGATCAAATCAGCCATGATCTTATTGAATGGCGGAGCAGGCTCTTATGTTCTTATGTAATTCTTGTTACCATCAGGAACTTTTGGGTTTGTTTCGAGGGGGGATAGAGGGAGACAAGGGTGCGGACAAAAGATGGCAAAGGGGAGCAATTACTGTGTTGCTTGTCCATCTACCTTCACAAAACTAAAGCCTCTCATTAACACTTCAAGATGAGAACTAATGCCTTGGCGAGGGTACCTTTCTCTAAACCCTTGCGTTGGGAATGGTTTGTCAATACGTTTTATGTCATTTCAGTAGCTTGAACTATTATAAGGTTCCTTTACCCAACTTAGAAAGAGCTGGGCTACTGTTGGGAATGTGCTTCGTAGCATGAAATCTCTCCTACCTCTGCGCTACTTTTCTGACCCTTGTGGTTCCTTTCCAACTGCTGACATTTCAGCGCAGCACTGAGGGAGCCTCCGCTGCGCGGTCGGAGGGTGCCGTCTTTCGGATGAGGTGATAAACCGAGGCCCCGTCTGCCCCCTCAGGTGGACATATTATTTTCGAAGACGATCAGGGGAGTTCTCCCCGGTGTCCTGGCCAATATTTATCCCTCAAACAAACGTCACTGGAACAGATTACCCGGTCATTTATTTAATGGCTGTTTGTGGGAGCTTGCTGTGCGCAAATTGACTGTCGCGTTTCCGACATTACAACAGTGACTGCGCTCCAAAATGTACTTCATTGGCTGTAAAGTGTATTGGGGCATCCTGAGGTTGTAAAAGGCGCTATAGAAATGCAAATTCTTTCCTCCTTTTAACTGGGCAACGATAATAGTGTCGAACTGCACCCATTGAACCTCATCTTTCTCCTCTGTAATTTGAACTGTTTCCAGTCTTCGACCAAAATTGACGAGTGGCAGTTCCTTGCCAGATTGTTTGACCTGTGCCAGAAGGGTGTGCTAGAAATGGGTAGTCTGCCCATCAGCACTGAAATACCACCTCGATTTGATAAATGGTTTCCTTCAGAAAATCAGCATGCCTGGAACTTACTTCATGCAACTGTGCGCACTTAATAACTTTTCTGAAGAGAGACCTGGGGGTGGACGTACACAAATCTTAGAAAGTGGCAGCAAAAGTCGATAAGGCTGTTTTTAAAAAAAAAACCATACGGGGTCCTGGGCTTAATAAATGGAGGCATAGAGGACAGAAGCGATAAAGTAATGCTAAACGTTGATAAATCACTGGCTAACTCTCAGCTGGAGTATTGTGTCCAATTCTGGGCGCCACACTTTGGGAAGGATGTCAAGGCCTTGGAGAGGGTGCGGAGGAGATTTACCAGAATGGTACCAGGGAGGAGGGACGTGGAGAGAGACTATGTTTATCCCTCAACCAACATCACTAAAACACACATTATCTGGTCATTATCACATTGCCGTTTGTGGGAGCTTGCTGTGCGCAAATTGGCTGCTGCGTTTCCTGCATTACAACAGTGACCACACTCCATTAGTACTTCATTGGCTGTGAAGCGCTTTTTCTTTCTTGCCTGAATCGAGCACACTTGCCTCCGTGCCCGAATTCCCGCCGTGTCCCGTTCGACGAAGCGCGGCACCAGGGCCCCAGATGTAGCTCTGCATCTGAAGTTTTGGTTGGTGAAGCACAGATTGAAATTAAACTGGCCGGTTGGCCCGATCATTGCTGCTTGATTGTCCCAATCGATCAAGGGCAGTGCGGAAATGGGAGAAACATAGAAACAGAGAAGATAGGAGCAGGAGTAGGCCATTCGGCCCCTCGAGCCTGCTCCGCCATTCAATGCGATCATGGCTGATCATCCAAATTCAGTACCCTGTCCCTGCTTTCTCCCCATATCCCTTGATCCCTTTAGCCTTAAGAAATATATCTAACTCCTTCTTGAATATATTTAATGAATTGGCCTCAACTGCCTTCTGTGGTAGAGAATTCCACAGGTTCACCACTCTCTGGGTGAAGAAATTCCTCCTCATCTCAGTCCTAAATGGCTTACCCCTTATCCTTAGACTGTGACCCCAGGTTCTGGACTCCCCCGCCATCGGGAACATCCTTCCTGCATCTAGTCTGTCTAGTCCTGTTAGAATTTTATAAGTTTCAATGAGATCCCCTCTCATTCTTCTAAACTTTAGCGAATATAAGCCTAATCGACCCAATCTCTCTCTCATACGTCATTCCTGCCATCCCAGGTATCAGTCTGGTGAATCTTCGCTGCACTCCCTCCGTGGCAAGAACATCCTTCCTCAGATAAGGCGACCAAAACTGCACACTATACGTGTTATCTTTTATATTTGTTCCTGGGATGTGGGTGTCGCTGGCAAGGCCGGCATTTATTGACCACCCCTAATTGCCCTCGAGAAGGTGGTGGTGAGCCACCTTGAACCGCTGCAGTCCGTGTGGTGAAGGAGCTGTTAGGGAGGGAGTTCCAGGACTTTGACCCAGCAACAATGAAGGAATGGCCAATATATTTCCAAGTCAGGATGGTGTGTGTGACTTGGAGGGGAACCTGGAGGTGGTGGTGTTCCCATGCACCTGCTGCCCTTGTCCTTCTAGTTGGAAGAGGTCGCGGGTTTGGGAGGTGCTGCCGAAGAAGCCTTGGCGAGTTGCTGCAGTGCATCTTGTAGATGGTACACACTGCAGCCATGTTACAGGGACAATTTTTTTCCTACATATTTGTTGAGATGTGGAAAACACTGGTAAGGCTGTGTTTATTGCTCATCCCGTGTTGCCTTCAGGGCATTAGTTGGGTTTTTATGGCAATCCAGCAGTTTTCATGGGTTCCCCCCCCCCCCCACCCCCGGTGCTAGCCCTCAAAATACCAGCTGTGTTGAATTCAATATTCACAATTTGAACTCTGACCAGGAGTCAGTGTTGGCCGTGGCTCAGTGGGCAGCACTCTCGCCTCGGAGTCAGAAGGTTGTGGGTTCAAATCCCACTCCAGAGACATATGAGCACAAAAATCTAGGCTGACGCTCCCAGTGCCAGTACTGAGGGAGTGCTACACTGTCGGAGGTGCCGTCTTTCGGGTGAGACGTTAAACCGAGACCACATCCATCCTCTCAGGCGGACATAACAATCCATGGTAGGATATGCGGCAGCCAATTTGCGCACAGCAAGCTCCCACAAACAGAAATGTGATAATGGCCAGATAATCTGTTTTAGTGATGTTGGTTGAGGGGTAAATATTGGCCCCAGGACACTGAGGAGAACTCCCCCCTGCTCTTCTTCGAAATAGTGGCCATGGAATCTTTTATGTTCACCTGAGAGAGTAGACGTGACCTCGGTTTAACGTCTCATCCGAAAGGCGGCACCTCCGACAGTGCAGCACTCCCTCAGCGCTGCACTGGGAGTGTCAGCCTAGATGTTTGTGCTCAAGTCTCTGGAGTGGGACTTGAACCCACGACCTTCTGACTCAGAGGCGAGCGTGCTGCCCACTGAGCCACAGTAGGTTTTAAGGAGTGCCTTGAAGGAGGAGAGAGAGGCAGAGAGGTTTGGGGAGGGAATTCCAGAGCTTCGGGCCTGGGCAGTGATGAAAATCGGGGGATGCACAAGAGGCCAGAATTACATATGCTCCCTCAGCAGCGACCGAATGCCTTCAAGTATAATTTACTTAAACATCGGCCAGGGCATCTCACAAGAGAGTAAAGTTGGCCTTTAAAACAATGAATGAGAAACTGCAGGATGTTTAATACCAGTGCTCCAAAATCTAAGTGTCTTTAATTATAATGTGTTGATTAATTGTAAAATGTACAAATATTTAGTGAATCACAATTCAGCTGTTTAAGCCGGTCTCCTGGACTGATAACCTTCATGTCAACACGAAGACGACACATTCAGCACATGATTTATTCCGTAGAATCAGAGGTGACCTTTCTGTCAAATTACTGGAGGTGTTTTTGTGCAGGTGAAAATGAGGATGTTTTTCCTGTAGTCTGGTCGCTCGGAGGGCTAAATACATCCTGCACAGCTCCCCAAGTGTTAATTAGATGCTTTCAACTTGTACTGAGCTTGATCAATATGAGTTGAAAACCGGTTAGAGCTGCATAGCTGTGGGAGAGAATGGGTGATGGGTATTTAAGTTGAAACCCAGGTGCTTTGTTCTCCAGAGATATGCACGGTAATTAGTTGCCTCAATCTGTTACATTCGGGCATAAATCAGTTGTATAATTGCGCAAAGTTTTGCCGGTCGTTGGCGAGGTGCTCTGCCCCCCTTTCAACACAGCCGGAAGAACTCGGAGGAGGAGGGGTAGGATTGGAAGTTGAATCGCTTGTGCTTTCACCCATCGCTGAACAACATTGGCTCCCGGTCCAGCAACGCTTCGATTTATAAAAAATTCTCATCCTTGTGTCTAGGGTTTTGAAAGAGGTGGATACATTGGTTGTCATTTTCCAAAATTCCATAGATTCTGGAAAGGTTCCTGCGGATTGGAAGGCAGCAAATGTAACCTCACTATTTAAGAAAGGAGGGAGAGAGAAAACTGGGAACTACAGACCAGTTAGCCTGACATCAGTAGTAGGGAAAATGCTAGAATCTATTATTAAGGACGTGGTAACAGGGCACTTAGAAAATAATAATAGGATTGGGCAGAGTCCAGATGGATTTATGAAAGGGAAATTGTGTTTGACAAATCTGTTAAGAGTATTTTGAGGCTGTAACTAGCAAATAGATAAGGGGGAAACCAGTGGATGTAGTGTATTTGGATTTTCAGAGGGCATTCCATAAGGTGCCACACAAGAGGTTATTAAACAAAATTAGGGCTCATGGGATTGGGGGTAATATACTAACATGGATTGAGGATTGGTTAATGGACAGAAAACAGAGTAGGAATAAACGGGTCATTTTCGGGATGGCAGGCTGTAACTAGTGGGGTACCGCAAGGATCAGTGCTTGGGCCTCAGCTAGTCACAATCTATATTAATGATTTGGATGAGGGGATTTTTGAATATTAAGGAAATCAAGGTATATGGGGATAGTGCAGGAAAGTGGAGATGAGATAGAAGATCAGCCATGATCTTATTGAATGGTGGAACAGGCTTGAAGGGCCAAATGCTCCTATTTCTTATGTTCTTAAATCCCTCCATGGCCTCGTCCCTTCCCTATCGCTGTAACCTCCTCCAGCCCTGCAACCCTCCGAGATCTCCGTGCTCCCCCAATTCTGGCCTCTTGAGCACCCCCGATTTTCATCGCTCCACCATTGGTGGCCGTGCCCCCAGCTGCCTGGGCCCTAAGCTCTGGAATTCCCTCCCTAAACCTCTCCGCCTCTCTCACTCCTCCTTTTTAAGATGCTCCTTAAAACCTGCCATTTTGCCAATCAATTAAATTGATAACGAGGCCTCGGCTTAGTGTCTCATCTGAAAGATGGCACCTCCGACAGTGCAGCGGAGCTCAGCACTGCACTGGGAATGTCAGCCTGGATTATGTGCTCAAGTCTCTCGAGTTGGACTTGAACCCACGACCTTCCGACTCAGGCGTGAGTGTCAGCCTAGATTTTCTTTTTATTTGTCCCTTGGTACTTTCCCAGGTAGATGATGATGTAGACTCGCCACTTCATGGCACAGTGTATTGGTTCTCCAATTCATTGCAACGTTATTCCAATCCGATTACCATCAGCCACCACCAAGCACCATCTCTGTGACCCACATCCATGTTACGATATCTTCAACAGTTGAGTCTCAAACTTGCAATGTATTTCTTTTTAAAAATTTGTTCCTGGGATGTGGGTGTCGCTGGCAAGGCCAGCATTTATTGACCACTCCCTAATTGCCCTTGAGAAGGTGGTGGTGAGCCGCTGCAGTCCGTGTGGTGAAGGTACTCCCACAGTGCTGTTAGGGAGAGAGTTCCAGGATGTTGACCCAGCGATGATGAAGGAACGGCCGATATATTTCTAAGTCAGGATAGTGTGTGACTTGGAGGGGAACTTGGAGGTGGTGGTGTTCCCATGCGCCTGCTGCCCTTGTCCTTCTATGATGCGGAGATGCCGGTGTTGGACTGGGGTGGACAAAAGTGAGAAGTCGCACAACACCAGGTTATAGTCCAACAGTTTTATTTGAAATCACAAGCTTTCGGAGCTGCTGCTGAGGAAGGAGCAGCGCTCCGAAAGCTTGTGATTTCAAATAAAACTGTTGGACTATAACCTGGTGTTGTGCGACTTCTCACTTTTGTCCTTCTAGGTAGTAGAGGTCGCGGGTTTGGGAGGTGCTGCCGAAGAAGCCTTGGCGAGTTGCTGCAGTGCATCTTGTAGATGGTACACACTGCAGCCACTGTACGCCGGTGGTGGAGGGAGTGAATGTTCAAGGTGGTGGATGGGGTGCCAGTCAAGCGGGCTGCTTTGTCCTGTATGGTGTCGAGCTTCTTGTGTTGTTGGAGCTGCACTCATCCAGGCAAGTGGAGAGTATTCCATCACACTCCTGACTTGTGCCTTGTAGATGGTGGAAAGGCCTTTGGGGAGTCAGGAGGTGAGACACTCGCCGCAGAATACCCAGCCTCTGACCTGCTCTTGTTGCCACAGTATTTCTACACACTTCCCATTTGTAAATTCTTGCTTGTTAAACCTCACGCTTAAATCTTTTTCAAGGCTCCAAGCTTGAAATGATCCGTTAGCCTCCCTCATTAGTGGGGTTATTCTGTTTGATGGTGGAATTATTCCAGTCAAATTTAGTGTGGTTGTCATCACCTCTGTCCTGCTAAACCTTCTGCGCATTTGCACCACTTTTTAACAAGAAGGATTATGTGTAAATCCCTTCTATAAAATGGGTATCACTCGGCCAAGATAAGACTGCTGTTTCTCTCGCGTTAGGTGCTAGTTTCACCGCAGTAACTTGAAATGCTCTTTCAGATACACAGTGAGTTCAATCTAACGTTGTGTCTGATAACGCAAAGACTCCTGAAATTGTTTTCCTTGTACCAAAGGCAACCAGGATTCTCTGTATTCTCTCTTTTCCTCTTTCACTTCCAAACCTCATAACTGACGACAGCAGACAGTGTCATCCGGTAAACATTAAGAAACAGACGTTTATGCGAATGGAATGAAAGAACGACTTGCATTTATATAGCGCCTTTCACGACCACCGGACGTCTCAAAGCGCTTTACAGCCAATGAAGTACTTTTTGAAGTGTAGTCACTGTTGTAATGTAGGAAATGCGGCAACCAATCTGCGCACAGCAAGCTCCCACAAACAGCAATGTGATAACGACCACATAATCTGTTTTAATGATGTTGATTGAGGGATAAATATTGGCCCCAGGACACCAGGGAGAACTCCCCTGCTCTTCTTCGAAATAGTGCCATGGGATCTTTTAAATCCACATGAGAGGCAGACGGGACTGCGGTTTAATGTCTCATCCAAAAGACAGCACCTCTGATAGTGCAGCACTCCCTCAGTACTGCACTACATTACAACAGTGACTGCACTTCAAAAAGTACTTCATTGGCTGTAAAGCGCTTTGAGACGTCCGGTGGTCGTGAAAGGCGCTAGAGAAATGCAAGTCTTTTTCTCTCTCTCTCTCTCTCTCTCTCTCTAAATGCAAGTCTTTCCTCTTTCTCTCTCTCTCTCTCTCTCTCTCTCTCTCTGATCTGTGTCTTTCATTCTCTTTTTCTGTCGTTCTCTTTCTTACATTATCTCTTTGTCTCTTTCTTTCTCTCTTCTTTCCCTCTCTGTTCTCCTGTACTGTACTGTTTGCAAAAGGAAGTTATAAAAATGGTGCTGGATGTGAAACTGAAGGCAGACAAGACTTTTAACCAGCTTTTAATTCTTCAGAATAAAGCACAAGGCTTAGAAAAGCTTTCTGCTTCCTTTGCGCTCGGGCAAAACTCTAGACCTCCTAGTGTAAAGCTCCATATTGTTGATTTTTGCCCATTGTGATGTAAATCTAGGCTTGAGCCTCTCGAGTCATTTATCATGCATGACAAGACAGCCAGCCCATTGTCCATTCCTTGAGCAGATTTGTGTGGAAGCCAGACTCTCTACCAGAGGGGCCTGGACATTAGATAATGGATAAAATAGGAAAAAGGCCATTCTCGACTGACTTTGCATATCCAGGAATTATCAACCGGATTAAGACTTCCATAAATTTGCATCAAAGACTCGTCCACGTTTTTCAAATCCCTCCTTGGCCTCACCCCCACCATGCATCAGGAACCTGCTCCTGGCTCACCTCCCAGCACACCTGGTCTAACACCTGGCTTCTTCTCCTCTCCTCCGTTCCCTCTGCCCCACCAACACTAACCCCTCAGCCCTGGCGATCTGCCCATCGACCCCCACCCCCCAGCCAACTACCCAGATTCCGTCCACCTTGCCGCATCCCTTCCTGCTTTCGAAAACCACCTCTCGGGTCCTTTGTCTTTCTGAACATGCCCCCCTAGCCCCCTCTGTTTTGCTCTTTTACCCCGCTTACTGATTGTTCAGGGAAATGTCAGAATGCTTTACGAGGTGAAATAGGTGTTCGTGAGGAACTAATTGTCAGTGTTAACAGAAAGGAACACGAGAGTCAGAAAGGTGTAGTCGGGGCTTTCGTGAATGTGATGAGCAGGCTGTCTCAAGAAGCCAATACTGTACATGCCAGATTAAGTAGCAACCTTGTTGGGTAGCTTTAACAGCTAATTAAATAAAATAACCCACTCCAGAGACTTGAGCACAGAACCCAGTGCAGTACTGCTGGAGTGCTGCACTGTCGGAGGTGCCGTCTTTGGGATGAGACGTTAAACCGAGACCCCGTCTGCTCTCTCAGGTGGATGTAAAAGATCCCGTGGAACTATTTCGAAGCAAAGCAGGGGAATTTTCCCCGGTGTCCTGGGCCAATATTTATCCCTCAACCAGCATCGCTAAAGCAGATAATCTGGTCATTATCTTAGTGCTGTTTGTGGGAGCTTGCTGTGCGCAAATTAGCAGCCGCGTTTCCTACATTACAACAGTGACCACACTTCAAAAAAGTACTTCATTGGCTGTAAAGCGCTTTGGAATGTCCTGAGGTCGTAAAAGGCGCTACAGAAATGCAAGTCTTTTTCTTTTTATATTTTATGTAGGACAAAACTCCTGCTTTTAGTAGATATCCAAGCAGCTACTACATAGAACGTACTGCACAGAAACAGGCCATTCGGCCCCACTGGTCCGTGCCGGTGTTTATGCTCCACATGAGCCTCCTCCCACCCCTCTTCATCTCACCCCATCAGCATATCCTTCTATTTCCTTTCTCCCTCATGTGTTTATCCAGCTTCCCCTTAAATACATCGATACTATTCGCCTCAACCACTCCCTGTGGGAGCGAGTTCAACATTCTCACCACTCTCTGGGTGAAGAAGTTTCTCCTGAATTCCCGATTGGATTTCTTAGTGACTATCTTATATTTATGGATCCTAGTTTTGGTCTCCCCGCACAAGTGGAAACATCTTCTCTACGTCTACCCTATCGAACCCCATGGCAATTTTGAAGACCTCCATCAGGTCACCCCTCCGCCTTCTCTAGAGTAAAGAGCCCCCAGCCTGATCAGCCTTTCCTGATAGATGTATCCCTCTCAGTTTTGGTATCATCCTTGCAAATCTTTTTTTTTTGCACCTTCTCCAGTTCCTCTACATCCTTTTTTATAATATGGAGACCAGAACTGTGTCATAACTCCAAAGAATGACGCTTTTCTGCTCTCAAGAAGACTTTACTCGAACAGTGAGACCTTTCCATGAGCTGCATCTTCAAGTTGAAGTGACTGCCAGTTCGGGAGCATTAAGAGTTGTCATTTTTCAAAGATGTGATGAAACACATTTGAAAAGGAAATCCAGAAAAAAAGCCAGGGTAAAATTTAGCACTGACCTCTTTCACGTGAATAAATATATCTTAAAATTGTTAACTGTATGTCTGTGTCCCTGTCTCTCTCTCTGCCTCTCTCTCTCTCTCTCTGTGTGTGTCTCTCTCTCTCTCTGCCTCTCTCTCTCTCTCTCTCTCTCTCTCTGCCTCTCTCTCTCTCTGCCTCTCTCTCTCTCTCTCTCTCTGCCTCTCTCTCTCTCTGTGTGTGTGTCTCTCTCTCTCTGTGTCTCTCTCTCTCTGCCTGTCTCTCTCTCTCTCTCTCTCTGCCTCTCTCTCTGCCTCTCTCTCTCTCTCTGCCTCTCTCTCTCTCTCTCTCTCTCTGCCTCTCTCTCTCTCTCTGCCTCTCTCTCTCTGCCTCTCTCTCTCTCTGCCTCTGTCTGTCTGTGTGTCTCTCTTTCTCTGTCTGTCTGTGTGTCTCTCTCTCTCTGTCTAGATATGCAGTAATTATAAGACTTTTTAAAAAGTGGATTAATAATAGGGGTAAGTTTAAAACCTTACAAGTCATTGCCACCTTGTCTTTGAACAACCGTTAATGTTTTATATACTG
>CM059434.1:4835310-4867810 GCA_030390025.1 Squalus acanthias | reverse complement strand
GGCCTCTGCTCCATCTGTAGTTCAAAACCAGAAATAAAATATTGAAATGAAGAGAATTGTATAACTGCAGATAAACACATTTTTCTCAATCCCAGCATATCTCTCTCTTTATCCCTCCCTTTTTTTCTTCTCTCACTCTTTTTGGTCTTTTTTCCCCCCCTCTCTCTTTCCTCTCTCTCTCGCACTTTTGCGCGCTCTCTCTCTCTCTCTCTCTCTCTCTCTCTCTCTCTCTCTCTCTCTCTCTCTCATTTTCTTCACCACTGAGCAAAGCTAGTCGAAAGCAGTGACTCCCTGCAGCAGAACGGAATTTCAGATGGAGTGTCATGCCAGGGCGATACTTGATGCAGGTTAGCAGCCACGAGTGGAGGCAAGCTGACTCTCTCTCCCTCCCCACCCCCACCCCACTCCATCCCAGTCGACAAAACCCAGGCGGTCTTAGATTTGACGATTTAAAAAAAAAAATATATATATTTTCCAGGTACTTGAAAAATAAGTTACGGTGCCATAAATTCCTAACATCAGTCGGATAACTCATTTACATTAAAGCGCTTTACAGCCAATGAAGTACTTTTTGAAGTGTAGTCACTGTTGTAATGTGGGAAACGCGGCAGCCAATTTGCGCACAGCAAGCTCCCACAAACAGCAATGTGACAATGACCAGATCATCTGGTGTTTTTTTTTTAGCGATGATGGTCGGGGGATAAATATTGGCCCCAGGACACCGGGGAGAACTCCCCCTGCTGCAGTTCCAATAGTGGCCGTGGGATCTTTTACATCCACCTTTGGGACCTCTGTAATCGGATAAGTCAAATCACGCTTTAACTACCTGAGATTTTTGCCCCTGTTTTTTTTTTTTCGGTGCGATATTCTGCGGTTCTCAATCTTTCTTTTGCACTGAGTAACTCGCATTCTGACTTTACGACCTGGGATTCCTGGATTTTGTTTACATGTGTTGGTGATTGAGTTCCGTGAAATCCTGTGGCCTTGCGAGTAGATCACCGCCCCACGTGAATGACTTGTCCTGAAGTATTTCTGCTGATCATAAGGCAAACGCCCCTCCCAAAAAAAATAACACTTCGAGCGCTGGAGGTGAGAGCCTTGCAGTTTGGAAAAAGGACCCGCTGCCTGTAACGAGTACTGCACGGCACATCAGATGCTGCAGTGTTCGTGCACTGTGAATCCTTAAATCGTTTCGATTTAGAAGGTTCCTTAAGTCGTTTAGATTTAGATCCCGAGAAGCTTGAGGGGCGACTTGATTGAGGATTTTAGGATTTTGAAAGGAATTGATAGGGTTAGGGAGAGAGAGAGAGAAACTTTATCCTGCTGGTGGGGGGAGAGTCTAGGACAAGGGGACGTAACCTTAAAATCAGAGCCAGGCCGTTCAGGAGAGAAGTTAGGAAACACTTCTTCACACAAAGGGTGGTGGAAGTGTGGAACTCTCTCCCACAACAAGCAGGTAGATCCTTGGGCTCAATTAATAATTTTAAATCTGCGATCAGTAGATTTTTTTTTTTTTTACTAGCCCAGGGTATTGAGGGATATGGAGCCAAGGCGGGTGGATGGAGGGAGTTAAGATACAGATCAGCCACGATCTTATTGAATGGCGGAACAGGCTCGAGGGGCTGAATGGCCTCCTCCTGTTCTTATGTTGCTCCTATGTTTGTTCCCAGAAATCTCCCCTGTCCATTTTTGATGCTTTTTTTTGTTGTTGAGAGATTGGGAAAGATGGAGCAAGGCTGGATTATTGGCGATTGTCGTGGCTCCTTGGATAGCACTCCCGTCTCCGAGTCAGAAGGTTGTGGGTTCGAGTCCCACTTCTGAGACTTTGTTTTTTTTCCCCCACACCTCCCTTCCCCGTCTGACCCTAGCCCCCTCTCTGTTTCGCTCTTTTACCCCGCTCACTGACTGCTCAGGGAAATGTCAGAATGCTTTACGAGGTGAAATAGGTGTTCGTGAGGAACTAATTGTCAGTGTCGTTAACCGAAAGGAGCACGAGAGTCAGAAAGGTGTAGTCGGGGCTTTCGTGAACGTGATGAGCAGGCTGTCTCAAGAAGCCAATACTGTACATGCCAGATTATGTAGTAACCTTGTGGGTAGCTTTAACGGCTGATCAACTAAAATAACCCACTCCAGAGACTTGAGCACAGAACCCAGTGCAGGACTGAGGGAGCGCCGCACTGTCGGAGGGGCAGTACTGAGGGAGCGCTGCACTGTTGGAGGGGCAGTACTGAGAGAGCGCTGCACTGTCGGAGGGGCAGTACTGAGGGAGCGCTGCACTGTCGGTGGGACAGTACTGAGGGAGCGCTGCACTGTCGGTGGGACAGTACTGAGGGAGCGCTGCACTGTCGGTGGGACAGTACTGAGGGAGCGCTGCACTGTTGGAGGGGCAGTACTGAGGGAGCACTGCACTGTTGGAGGGGCAGTACTGAGGGAGTGCTGCACTGTTGGAGGGGCAGTACTGAGGGAGTGCTGCACTGTTGGAGGGGCAGTACTGAGGGAGTGCTGCACTGTTGGAGGGGCAGTACTGAGGGAGTGCTGCACTGTTGGAGGGGCAGTACTGAGGGAGCGCTGCACTGTCGGAGGGGCAGTACTGAGGGAGCGCTGCACTGTCGGAGGGGCAGTACTGAGGGAGCGCCGCACTGTCGGAGGGTCAGTACTGAGGGAGCACCGCACTGTCGGAGGGGCAGTACTGAGGGAGTGCTGCACTGTTGGAGGTGCCGTCTTTCCGATGAGATGTTAAACTGAGGCCCCGTCTGCCCCCTCAGCTGGATGTAAAAGATCCCATGGCCACTATTTCGAAGAGGAGCAGGGGAGTTCTCCCCGGTGTCCTGACCAATATTTATCCCTCAACCAACATCACTAAAACAGATGATCTGGTCATTATCACATTGCTGTTTGTGGGAGCTTGCTGTGCACAAATTGGCTGCCACGTTTCCTACATTACAACAGTGACTACACTTCAAAAAGTACTTCATTGGCTGTAAAGCGCTTTGGGACGTCCTGAGGTTGTGACCGGTGCTGTAGAATTGCAAGTCTGTGTTAGGTTTTCTGTCCATGATTTTTACAGTGTAGCTCACTGCCGTTTTAGCCACTGGGAATATACTGATCTGTATAAGTTGCAGAAACTAAGGCTTATTCTGTAGTCTCCTATATGATCTAACCTGGCGGCCTAGCCATAGAGTTGGGCCCTTTTTTTTTCTCTCCTTCGTATTCCAGTTGTTTGCATATCTCTGCGCTGGCCTCTAATGACCCCCACCCCAGCTGCAATTCTGAACATTTTCCAGTCTCTAGTCTTGCCTTTGGCCGCCTTCTGTTTTTCTTGTGATCGCTCACCTGGTCTGAAGCAATGCACCTGCTGCCTCCCTGTTGACCTCTCGAGAGTGTCCAGTGATCCCATGTGCACAACCCACCACCATCCTTGTGAATCTTTGGAATTCTCTACCCCAGAGGGCTGTGGAGGCTCAGTCGTTGAGTATATTCACGACAGAGATCGATAGATTTTTTGGATGTTAAGGGAATCGAGGGATATGGGGATCGGGCGGGAAAGTGGAGTTGAGGTAGAGGATCAGCCATGATCTTGAATGGTGGAACAGGCTCAAAGGGCCGAATGGCCTACTCCTGCTCCTATTTCTTATGTTATGTTAATCCTTGTAATCGTACTGGTTGTGCCTCATCTCTTTAAAAGGCTACCCTCATGTACAACAAGACCTTGTATTTATACGGCGCCTTTAGCGTAGTGAAACGTCCCTAAGGCGCTTCACAGGAGCGATTATCGGACAAAATCTGACACCGAGTCACGTAAGGAGATATTGGGCCAGGTGACCAAAAGCTTGGTCAAAGAGGGAGGTTTTAAGGAGCGTCTTGAAGGAGGCGGAGAGGTTTGGGAGGGAATTCCAGAGCTTTAGGGCCTGGGCAGCTGAAGGCACGGCCGCCAATGGGTGGAGTGAAGGAAATCGGGGGATGCGGAAGTGGCCAGAATTGGAGGAGCGCAGAGATCTCGGAGGGTTGTGGGGCTGGAGGAGCTTGACTAAAAGGAAGCAGATTCAGTAATAACTTTCAAAAGTGAATTGGATAAATACTTGAAGGGAACACGTTTACAGGGCTAAGGGGAAAACAGCAGGAGAGTGGGACTAATTGGATAACTCTCCAAAGAGCCGGCACAGGCACAGTGAGCTGAATCATTCTATGATTTGATAACTACACGATCAAAGTACATAATTTCATTTGTTTGTACATCCTGTACAGCAAATCTTGCAGCTACAAGTCTGCAAGTAGGGTAGCATAAACAACGAGGATTTATGTACTCGCTTCCTCTTCCCTCTTTTCTTTGTCCAGGGCTGTTTGAAACGTCTGCCGACCACTGGATTATTGCTCCAAACTAAAAGCCAGGGTTTGTGTCGGGCAGCTAGCGGTCACTGAGCGCGGTCCTGTGCTGGGCAGCCCGCGCTGTGAGCTCGGAGTGCGGCCAGTCATAGTCATAACGGCACAGAAGGAGGCCATTCGACCCATCGAGTCCGTGCCGGCTCTCTGTAGAGCAATCCAGTCAGTCCCATTCCCCCGCTCTATCCCCGGAGCCCTGCAAGTTTATTTCCCTCAAGTGCCTATCCATTCTCCCCTTGAAAACATTGAGTGTCTCCGCTTTCACCACTTCCGTCGGCAGCGAATTCCAGGTCCTCACCACTCGCTGCGTAAAAAAGTTTTTCCTCACATCCCCCCTGTATCTCTTGCCCAAAACCTTAAATCTGTGTCCCATAGTCCTTGTACCATCAACTAGTGGGAACAGCCTTTCCCCGTCTAGCCTATCCAAACCCGTCATAATCTTGTACACCTCTATCAAATCACCCCGCAACCTCCTTTGCTCTAATGAAAACAAATCCAGCTTCTCCAATCTGTCCTTGTAGCTAAGATCCCCCATCCCTGGAACCATTCTGGTAAATCTCCTCTGCACCCTCCAAGGGTCTTCACATCCTTCCTAAAGTGTAGTGACCAGAACTGGACGCAATACTCCAGTTGTGGCCTAACCAGCGCTTTATAAAGGTTCAGCATAACTTCTCTACTTTTGTACTCAATACCTCTATTTATGAAGCCCAAGATCCTATAAGCTTTGCTAACCACTCTCTCAATATGTCCTGCCACCTTCAGGGACCTATGCACATTAACTCCCAGGTCCCTCTGTGTCTGCACAATCTTTAAAACTGTGCCATTAAGTGTATATTGCCTCTCCCTATTCCATTTCAGCTCAGGTGGTTTGGAATTCGAAACTAGAATTTATTGGAAGTCTTGCTGCAATTATATCGGGCCCTGGTGAGACCACCTGGAGTATTGTGCACAGTTTTGGTCTCCTTACCTAAGGAAATATATATTTGCCTTGGAGGCGGTGCAACAGAGGGTCACTAGATTGATTTCTGGGATGAGAGGGCTGTCCAATGAGGAGACATTGAGTAGAATGGGCCTATATTCTCTGGAGTTTAGAAGAATGAGAGGTGTTGAAATGTATAAAATTCTTAGAGAGCTTGACAGGGTAGATGCTGAGAGGCTGTTTCCCCCTGGCTGGAGAGTCTAGAACCAGAGGTCACAGTCTCAGGATAAGGGGTCGGCCATTTAGGACTGAGATGAGGAGAAATTTCTTCACTCAGAGGGTGGTGAATCTTTGGAATTCTCTACCCCAAAAGGATGTGGGTGTTCAGTCGTTGAGCATATTCAAGGGTGAGATCGATAGATTTTTGGACTCTAGGGGAATTGAGGGGCATGGAGATCGGGTGGGAAAGTGGAGTTGATTTAGACGTTCAGCCATGATCTTATTGAATGGCGGAGCAGGCTCGAGGGGCCATATGGCCGACTCCAGCTCCTAATTCTTATGTTCTTGTGTCTGTCTGTACGGGTGTATGCCTGTGTGTCTCTCTGAAATACCACAGCTTTGGTAGCCATTCTGATCCCCAATCTTCAGACGGGTATTCAGTTAATTATCTACACTTCAGCTATTAAGTTTTGGAATATTTGTCAAAGATTGATTTCGATGTTGGTTAAAAATGTATTCCAAACACATACTGGGGTTATACAGAACGGTGGAGGAATTCTGCTTGAAGTTTTAAAGATTTCAGATTCTGTAAACTCTTTATAAGAACATAAGAAATTGGAGCAGGAGTAGGCCAATCGGCCCCTCGAGCCTGCTCCGCCATTCAATAAGATCATGGCTGATCTGATCCTAACCTCAAATCTAAAGAACACAAGAAGTAGGAGCAGGACCCGGCCACTCAGCCCCTGGGCCCGCTCCGCCACCCACAGGGCCTCGACCGATCCGAACTCAGCCTCATGTCCAATTTCCTGCCCGCTGCTCCCCGTAACCCCTAATTCCCTTTACTTCTAGGAAACTGTCTATTTCTGTTTTAAATTTATTTAATGATGTAGCTTCTACAGCTTCCTGGGGCAGCAAATTCCACAGACCCACCACCCTCTGAGTGAAGAAGTTTCTCCTCATCTTTAGTGCAGTCAATGGGGTCTGACCTGTGCCTGCAATCTGCTGCTGTTGAAAAGGCGGCCAAGCACCAGGTGAATCAGCTGAGTTACTGTGCAGCTTATTTGCAGTCACTGTAAAATTGATGACAGCAGCCACAGCTTTACGGTGACTGAACAAGTCAAATCCCGTTTGGGTAGTTTGGCATTCGTGATTTTCTTTCTTCCTCCCCTCCCGATGTTTCATGAATCCCCTCCCCCCCCCCCCCCCCCCATTAAACCGTAATTGTTGGCAATGCCTCTTCAAGGGGGGCGTAACCTTAAAATTAGAGCCAGGCCGTTCAGGGGTGATGTCAGGAAGCACTTCTTCACACACAGGGTTAGTGGAAATCTGGAACACGCTCCCCACCAAAAAACCTCTTTTTAAAAAAAAATTCATACACGGGATGTGGGCGTCGCTGCCAAGGCCGGCATTTATTGCCCATCCCTAATCGCCCTTGAGAAGGTGGTGGTGAGCCGTCTTCTTGAACCTGCTGCAGTCCGTGTGGTGAAGGTGCTCCCACAGTGCTGTTAGGGAGGGAGTTCTAGGATTTTGACCCAGCGACGATGAAGGATCGGCGATATATTTCTAAGTCAGGATGGTGTGTGACTTGGAGGGGAACTTGGAGGTGGTGGTGTTCCCAGGCGCCTGCTGCCCTTGTCCTTCTAGGCGGTAGAAGTCACGGGTTTGGGAGGTGCTGCCGAAGAAGCCTTGGCGAGTTGCTGCAGTGCATCTTGTAGATGGAACACACTGCAGCCACGGTGCGCCGGTGGTGGAGGGAGTGAATGTTTAAGGTGGTGGATGGGGTGCCAATCAAGCGGGCTGCTTTGTCCTGGATGGTGTCGAGCTTCTTGAGTGTTGCTGGAGCTGCACTCATCCAGGCAAGTGGAGAGTATTCCATTACACTCCTGACTTGTGCCCTGTAGATGGTGGAAAGGCTTTGAGGGAGTCAGGAGGTGAGACACTCGCCGCAGAATACCCAGCCTTTGACCTGCTCTTGTAGCCACAGTATTTATGTGGCTGGTCCAGTTCAGTTTCTGGTCAATGGTGACCCCCAGGATGTTGATAGTGGGGGAATCGGCGATGGTAATGTCGTTGAATGTCAAGGGTGGTGATTAGACTCTCGCTTGTTGGAGATAGTCATTCCCTGGCAGTTGTGTGGCGCGAATGTCACCTGCCACTTATCAGCCCAAGCCTGAATGTCACACAGGTCTTGTTGCATGCGGGCATGGACTGCTTCATTATCTGAGGAGTTGCGAAAGGAACTCAACACTGCAATTGTCAGCGAACATCCCCACTTCTGACCTTATGATGGAGGGAAGGTCATTGATGAAGCAGCTGAAGATGGTTGGGCCTAGGACACTGCCCTGAGGAACTCCTGCAGCGATGTCCTGGGGCTGAGATGATTGTCCTCCAACAACTACAACCATCTTTCTTTGTGCTAGGTATGACTCCAGCCAGTGGAGAGTTTTCCTCCTGATTCCCATTCACTTCAATTTTACTCGAGCTTCTTGATGCCAGACTCGGTCAAATGCTGCCTTGATAAGCGCAGTCACTCATCTCACCTCTGGAACTCAGCTCTTTTGTCCATGTTTGGACCAAGGCTGTCATGAGGTCTGGAGCAGAGTGGTCCTGGCAGAACCCAAACTGAGCATCAGTGAACAGGTTATTGGTGAGTAAGTGCCGCTTGATAGCACTGTCGATGACACCTTCCATCACTTTGCTGATGATTGAGAGTAGACTGATGGGGCGGTAATTGGCCGGATTGGATTTGTCCTGTTTTTTGTGGACAGGACATACCTGGGCAGTTTTCCACATTGTTGGGTAGATGCCAGTGTTGTAGCTGTACTGGAACAGCTTAGCTAGAGGTGTGGCCAGTTCTGGAGCACAAGTCTTCAGCACGATAGTCGGGATGTTGTCGGGGCCCACAGCCTTTGCTGTATCCAGTGCGCTCAGCCGTTTCTTGATATCATGTGGAGTGAATCGAATTGGCTGAAGACTGGCTTCTGTGATGGTGGGGACCTCAGGAGGAGGCCAATATGGATCATCCACTCGGCACTTCTGGCTGAAGGTGGTTGCAAATGCTTCAGCCTTGTATTTTGCACTCGTGCTGGGCTCCGGAATCATTGAGGATGGGGTTATTCATGGAGCCTCCTCCTCCCGTTAGTTGTTTAATTGTCAACCACCATTCACGACTGGATATGGCAGGACTGCAGAGCTTTGATCTGATCCGTTGATTGTGGGATCGCTTAACTCTGTCTATAGCATGCTGCTTCCGCTGTTTAGCATGCATGTAGTCCTGTGTTGCAGCTTCCCCAGGTTGGCACCTCATTTTTAGGTATGCCTGGTGCTGCTCCTGGCATGCTCTTCTACACTCCTTATTAAACCAGGGTTGGTCCCTTGGCTTGATGGTAATGGTAGAGTAGGGATATGCCAGGCCATGAGGTTACAGATTGTGGTGGAATTCAAATCTGCTGCTGGTGATGGCCCACAGCGACTCATGGATGCCCAGTTTTGAGCTGCTAGATCTGTTCTGATCTATCCCATTTAGCACAGTGGTAGTGCCACACAATACAATGGAGGGTGTCCTCAGTGTGAAGACAGGATTTCGTCTCCACAAGGACTTTGCGGTGGTCACTGCTACCAATGCTGTCATGGACAGATGCATCTGCAACAGGTAGATTGGTGAGGACAAGGTCAAGTAGGTTTTTCCCTCATGTTGGTTCTCTCACAGTCCTAGTCTGGCAGCTTTGTCCTACAGGACTCGGCCAACTTGGTCAGATGTGGTGCTACCGAGCCACTCTTGGTGATGGACATCGAAGTCCCCTACCCAGAGTACATTCTGTGCCCTTGCTACCCTCAATGGTTCTTCCAAGTGGTGTTCAACATGAAGGAGTACTGATTCATCAGCTGAGGGAGGGCGGTAGGTGGTAATCAGCAGGCGGTTTCCTTGCCCATGCTTAACCTGAAGCCATGAGACTTCATGGGGTCTGGGATCCATGTTGAGGACTCCCAGCGCCACTCCCTCCTGACTGTATACCACTGTGCCGCCACCTCTGGTGGGTCTGTCCTGCCAGTGGGACTGGACATACCCAGGGATGGTGATGGAGAAATCTGGGACATTGGCTGAAAGGTATGATTCTGCGAGTATGACTATGTCAGGCTTGACTAGTCTGTGGGACAGCTCTCCCAATTTTGACACAAGTGCCCAGATGTTGGTGAGGAGGACTGGGTCAGCTGGGTGTGCCGTTGTCATGTCCGAAGCCAGTGCCAAGGTCCGTCCGGTTTTATTCTTATTGATTTTCGTAGCGATTGTGTACAACTGAGTGTCTTGCTGGGCCATTTCAGAAGTTAAGAGTCAACCACGTTGTTGTGGGTCTGGAGTCACATATCGGCCAGACCGGGTGAGGTCGTCAGATTTCCTTCCCTAAAGGGCATTAGTGAACCAGATGGGTCTTTACGACAATCGATAGTTTCACTGGTCAACATTACTGTTGCTAGCTTTTCAGTCCAGATTTATTTAACTATTTATTTAATTAACTGAATTCAAATTCTCCAGCTGCCCTGGTGGGATTTGAACTCGGGTCTCTGGATTACTAGTCCAGTAACACAAACCACGATGCTACCGTTCCCGGTGAAGGGCGAATGTTGTGGCTGGCGGTCAAATGAAAATCTCAAAACTGAGATTGATAGATTTTTGTTGGGTAAGGGTGTTAAGGAATACGGAACCAAGGCGGGTAGATGGAGTTGAGGTACAGATCAGCCGTGATCTGATTGAATGGCGGAACAGGCTCGAGGGGCTGAATGGCCTCCTCCTGCTCCCCTATGTTCCACTGGTTAATGGCAGCTGGGTAAAATTGACTCTTTATTGCCGCTCACTGGTTTTTGTATGGAGGAAAAACCAGCGCATGCGTGAAAATTTGAATGGTCGGCGCAGCCAGTTAAAGGGCCCCCGCACAGAAAAACAAAGAGGGGACATAGGTGGGATTCCCGATCGCATTCCACGATTTTGCCTTTTTCTTTTCCCGCGAGCTGTGAAAACTAGCGGCCTTGATTACATTCGTGCCTTGGTTCAGTGGGCTGCGCTCTTGCCCCTGAGTCAGAACTTCATGGGTTCAAGACCCACTCCCTGAGACGAGAGCACAAAAAAATCCAGGCTGACACTCCGTGTCTGCTCTCGCGGGCGGATGTAAAAGATTCCACCGCACTATTTTGAAGAAGGGAGCAGGGGCGTTCTCCCCGGTGTCCTGGCTGATATTTATCCGAAAACCAACGTCGCTGAAAAAGAAACCCCAGATCATCTGGTCATTATCACATTGCTGTTTGTGGGAGCTTGCTGTGCGCAAATTGGCTGCTGCGTTTCCGACATGACAACAGTGACTAAACTTCAAAAGTACTTCATTGCCTGGGCCCTAAGCTCTGGAATTCCCTCCCTAAACCTCTCCGCCTCTCTCTCCTCCTTTTAAGACGCTCCTTAAAACCTACCTCTTTTTTGGTCATCTGCCCTGATATCTCCTTATGTGGCTCTGTGTCAAGTTCTGTTTTATAATGCTCCCGTGAAGCGCCTTGGAATGTTTTGCTATGTTAAAGACGTTCTATAAATACTTGTTGTTGTTGTTGTAGTAAAGTGCTTTGGGACGTCCTGAGGTTGTGAAAGGCGCTACAGAAATGCAAGTTCTGTCTTTCCTTTTTTAGTCTCATTTTCAACACTGTATTATGACACATCTACAATCAACAGGAGGAAAGGCAATAAGGAGGAGTCAAGTTCGTTGAATTTGACGAACAGAAACATTTATTCCTGGGGCTTAGACCTCCTGACTGGCCCTCATTCACCAGCCTCTGTCTCCCCCCCCCCCCCCCTCCCCAAATAACACTCCTCTGAAATATGCCAGCTCCACCGTACACATACAGCGGGAGCTGTGTTGTACAACAATTTACATGTTAATATAACACCAATTAGAGGCACAGTGGGCACAAAGAAATTTTGCCCCCTGGTGCGAAGTTTGTGAATAAAATTTGGTGTTGGTAGGAGTCAGCATGTGCAAGTGAGATTTGTTTAGCCGGTTCAGAATCGTAATTAAGTTATCAAGGTTTGTGTGATGTACTTTTGTTATTTTTTACGACGTTTTCCAAAAACAATAATGATGCCAGGGTTACGGTAGCTCTTCAGCAACGATGGTTGAAGCTTACAGGCTCCTTTCACCTCTTAGGGTGCAGAGGAGATTCACCAGGATGTTTACAGGGATCAGGGACTTCGGTTAAGGAAAGAGATAACAGAAGCTGGGGATGTTCTCCTTTAGAGCAGAGAAGGTTAAGGGGAGATTTTAATAGAAGCGGTCAAAATCATGAGTGGTTTTGATGGAGTAGATAGGGAGAAACTGTTTCCAGTGGCAGGAGGGTCAGGTAACCAGAGGACACAGATTGAAGATATTTGGCAAAAGAACCAGAGGGGAGATGAGACTTGTTTTTTACGCAGCGAGTTGTTGTGATCTGGAACGCGCTGCCTGAAAGGGCGGTGGAAGCAGATTCAATAGTAACTTTCAAAAGAGAAATTGATAAATACTCGAAGGGGAGAAATTTGCAGGGCTCTGGGGAAAGAGCAGTGGGGGGGAGAGTGGGACTAATTGGAGAGCTCTTTCAAAGAGCCGGCACAGGCACGATGGGCCGAATGGCCTCCGTCAGTGCCGTACCGTTCTGATTCTAGACGGGCAGAGAGTGTCTTTCAAATTTTTTTTTTAACTTAACGCATCGCGGGGGGTGGGGGGTGGGGGGAGACCCCAAAGCTTGCCAAGTCCCACTGAGTGTTTGTTAAAATCTTGTGAGAAGAATGAATTATTCAGCAGTAAGCATGCTTACAGCTGGTCATTTGCGGGCTTTGATCTGCGAGTTGGGAGGCTGCGCCGACTGCCTTTATTCTGCTGTTTGTGTGTGTGTGTGTGTACAGCGTCGGTGCGTTGCTGAAAATGCTGAGCCTCATCTGGTAGAGATTACGATGCAAGCATGCTGGGAAAGGGGGCTGTAATTGAAGGTCCCCAGATGCTGCCTATTTGGCCGCTCTGTCACATGATCCTGCGCTGTTGGCCTGGACTCGCGTAGAGAAAGCAGCCCATCCCCCAACCCCCCCCCCCCCCCTCACACACGCACCTCCGAGAACTCCCCGTGCACGCTATGCAAACACCTGCCTGCGAGAACATTTTTAAAACATTTGACGATGTATTATTAATGTTTAGAGAGGAAAGTACCACTGTTGGTTTGGAGAGGGGGGGGGGGGCGGGGGGAGAAAAATACACATTGCCCTAACCGTCAGAAATCATATTTACACAGTAATGTATCTGTTCGCACGCTTCTTCCAGCTTTCTCACTGAGCAACATGTTAGCTTTATGCACTTAATCAAAGGTGCTAATGTGGTTGAATTCAGCTGGGGTTAGACAACTTGTCGTTTCCTGACTTTTTAAACCAACAGAGAACGATTCATAATACAAGTGATTTTTTACTTTTTAAGAAAGGAAAGGATTTAAAAAAACAAAAAACATGCATTTGACTCGACCATTCCAACGCTCTCCTGGTCGACCTCGCACCCTCCGAAAACTCTGCTGCCCCGTGTTCTAACTCGCAACCCAGTCCCGTTCACCCGTCACCCCCTGTCGCTCGCTGACCGACACTGGCTCCCGGTCTGGCAACGCCTCGATTTTTAAAATTCTCATCCTCGTTCTCAAATCCCTCCATGGCCTCCTCCTCACCCCTCCCACCTCCCAATCTCTGTAACTTCCTCCAGCCCCCCCCGCCCCCGGAGATCTCTGTGTCAATGTTCCCTTTAAGCTGCAGCTCCCGTGCAGCCGGCTCACTGGCTTTTAAAAAGGAATAACCGCGCGTGCGCGGTATTTTGAATGGATGCACGGTATTTTGAATGGGTCACTAATTTGATAGAGGTCTTTAAGATAATGAAAGGGTTTGATAGGGTAGACGTAGAGAAAACATTTCACTAATAAATCCAATAGGGAAGTCAGGAGAAACTTAACCCAGAGAATGTGGAACTCGCTCCTCACAGGGAGTGGTTGAGGCGAATGGCATAGATGCTTTTAAGGGGAAGCTGGATAAACACATGAGGGAGGAAGGAATAGAAGGATATGCTGATAGGGTGAGATGAAGAGGGGTGGGAGGAGGCTCGTGTGGAGCAGAAACACCGGCACGGACCAGTTGGGCCGAATGGCCTGTTTCGGGCTGTACACACGATGTAATTCAACAGGTTCACAACTACAACAACTTGTATTTATATAGCACCTTTAACGTAGTAAAACATCCCAAGGGGCTTCACAGGGGCGTTATAAAGCAAAATTTGACACCAAGCCCCATAAGGAGAAATTAGGGCAGGTGTGACCAAAAGCTTGGTCAGAGGTAGGTTTTAAGGAGCGTCTTAAAGGAGGAGAGGCGGAGAGGTTTAGGGAGGGAATTCCAGCGCTTGGGGCCCAGGCAGCTGAATGCACGGCCGCCAATGGTGGAACGATGAAAATCAGGGATGCTAAAGAGGCCAGAATTGGAGGAGCGCAGAGATCGCGGGGAGGGGGGGGCGGGTGCGATGTGGGTTTGTGGGGCTGGAGGAGATTACAGAGATAGGGAGGAGCGAGGCCATGGAGGGATTTGAAATATTGATTTAGTATACTTTAGGGGGCGGAACTTGTCACCTCCTACCAGGTCTGTCCTACGTGTAACTCCAGTCCCACATTGTGGTTGACTCTTAATGCCCTTAGGGAACAAGGGTTGGACATTAAATACTGTCCTGCCCATATCACCCGCATTCCCAAGTATTGTGTGGCTCAAACCTTGGGTTTGATTCCTGATCTCCTCCTGGGCAGCAGACGAACAGAGGTTAGCACTGGAGTCCTGGATTAGAGCGGTTAAAATTGGCCAGGATTCTCGCTCCTGGTCCAGTGACACTTGTTAGAAGAACACATATGAAAGAAAGAAAGAACTTGCATTTCTATAGCGCCTTTCACATCTTCTGGATGTCCCAAAGCGCTTTACAGCCAATGAAGTACCTTTTGAAGTGCAGTCACTGTTGTAATGTCGGAAATGTGCCAGCCAAATGGCGCACAGCAAGCTCCCACAAACTGCGATGAAATAAATGACCAGGTAATCTGTTACATTAGTGATGGTGAGGGATAAATATTGGCCCCACGACACTGGGGAGAACTTTCTTGCTCTTGAATTAATACTGTGGGATCTTTTACAAATCATGGCTGTTTGGGGGAAGGTACTGGAGGGAGAATTGCAGTCGTAGGACTGTTGCCAGCAAGGAGTTGATGTTTTCAAGATAGGAGAGATAGATGGGAAAAATGGCAAGAGAAAATTGGTAAGGGGGGAAAAAAGGCTATCTGCTGTTGGGATGTCATTTTGTATGTTAATTTTAATACTGAACGTGTCAGCCGTGGCTCAGTGGGTAGCACCCTTGCCTCAGAGTCAGAAGGTTGTGGGTTCAAGTCCCACTCCAGGGACTTGAGCACTAAAATCTAGGCTGACGCTCCAGTGCCGTACTGAAGGAGTGCCGCACTGTCGGAGGTGCTGTCTTTCGGATGAGATGTTAAACCGAGGCCCCGTCTGCCCTCTCGGGTGGACGTAAAAGATCCCACGGCCACTATTTCGAAGCAGATCAGGGGAGTTCTCCCCGGTGTCCTGGGGCCAATATTTATCCCTCAACCAGCATCACTAAACCAGATTATCTGGTCATTATCACATTGCTGTTTGTGGGAGCTTGCTGTGCGCAAATTGGCTGCCGCGTTTCCCACATTACAGCAGTGACTACACTTCAAAAAGTACTTGATTGGCTGTAAAGTCGTGAAAGACGCTGTAGAAATGCTAGTCTGTCTTTCTTTTTTCTTTCAAACTGATTAACAGTGTTCACACAATTTTTGTATTATTTTTACCAATTGCAAAACACTGATCTAATGGGAGAACTTTATTTCCAATTAAAATGAATCTGAGATGGCACCTTGCAGCTTGTAGCATGCTGACCCTGTAATGCCATAAGTGCAGTGCAGGTGTGAGATTGGTTGCAGAAGCTGTCATATCTATATTAAGAGCAAGAATTAATTTCACCAACGTCATTGTTTCATTTTAATATCAAATTTGTTACTGAACTTCAGGAGCAGAAACCGAATTCTGACACGCTTGAGCTGAGCGTTTATAGCTCATCGAGCTTCAGTCTCTGCTCCGGTATTTGTGGAGTATATTGTGCTCTCGTTGCACGAGAAAGAAAAGACTTGCATTTCTATAGCGCCTTTCACGACCCCAGGACCCCTCACAGCGCTTTACAGCCAAAGAAATACTTTTTGAAGTGTAGTCACTTTGTTGTAATGAAGGCAACGTGGCAGCCAATTTGCGCACAGCAAGCTCCTATTAAACAATCTCTTTTTGCTGTTTGTTGTGGGATAATTATTTATTTAGCGCCTTTCACAACCTCGGGACATTCCAAAACGCTTTACAGCCTCTGAGCCAGAAGGTCGTGGGTTCAAGTCCCACTCCAGAGACTTGAGCGCAACATCTAGGCTGACACTCCCAGTACAGTACTGAGGGAGCGCCGCACTATCGGAGGGGCAGTACTGAGGGAGTGCCGCACTGTCGGAGGGGCGGTACTGAGGGAGTGCCACACTGTCGGAGGGGCAGTACTGAGGGAGTGCCGCACTGTCGGAGGGGCGGTACTGAGGGAGCGCCACACTGTCGGAGGGGCAGTACTGAGGGAGTGCCGCACTGTCGGAGGGGCAGTACTGAGGGAGTGCCGCACTGTCGGAGGGGCAGTACTGAGGGAGTGCTACACTGTCGGAGGGGCAGTACTGAGGGAGTGCCGCACTGTCAGTGGGGCAGTACTGAGGGAGTGCCGCACTGTCGGTGGTGTCGTCTTTCAGATGAGACATTAAACCGAGGCCCCATCTGCTCTCTCAAGTGGACGTAGAAGATCCCACGGCCCCTATTTTGAAGAAGAGCAGGGGGGAGTTCTCCCCGGTGTCCTGGGGCCAATATTTATCCCTTAGTCAACATCACTAAAACAGATGATCTGGTCATTATCACACTGCTGTTTGTGGGAGCTTGCTGTGCGCTAATTGGTTGCCACGTTTCCTGCATTACAACAGTGACTACCCTTTTTTTTAAGTAGTACTTAATTGGCTGTAAAGCGCTTTGGGACGTCCTGAAGTTGTGAAAGGCGCTACAGAAATGCAAATTCTTTCTTTGTGCAGTTGTCTCTATATTGCCGAATCTACCCGACATTGGAAAAAAAGTCCTTAAAATAAAACAGGCACTAAAGCAATGTTCCCTTTAAGCCGCGCAGCGCTCTGGTGCTCCCGCGCAGCCAGCTCACCGGCTTTTTAATGGGGAAATACCGCGCATGCCAAACAAATTAATTGTATTAACTGATGACATTTCTACCCAATATATTGAAACTTTAATTTTGGTTTATCTCACAGCGAAAGTTAAAAAGAAAGAATTTGCGTTTATTCAGTGCCGTTCATATCCTCAGAATGCCTTGAAATGTTTCACATTCAAATATTTGGTCATAATGCCAAGGATGAGGCAGTTACGTGGAGAAACCAGAGGAACTGTGGTTCTTAAGTGTCAGCCGTGGCTCAGTGGGCAGCACTCTCGCCTCTGAGCCAGAAGGTCGTGGGTTCAAGTCCCACTCCAGAGACTTGAGCACAAAATCTAGGCTGACACACCCAGTGCTGTACTAAGGGAGCAAATTTTTTTTAACTTTTCCTTTCTGTCACTTTTATCTCTCTCTCTCTCTCTCTCTCTCTCAATGCCATCTTTCTTTCCCTCTCTTTATTTCGCTTTCTGTACCTGATTTGACTGGCACTTCCTGGTTCAGATTCTGCGCTGCTCCTTAACGATGCTTCAGTCTGATTGGTTAAGGAGTTGCTTGCCCTGTTCACGCAGGTCCCAGTAGAGGGCGCTGTGCTTTTCCGATAGTTGGCTAACAGGAACAGGCCGTGCAGAAGCCCATTTAAAAAGTCTGAGGACAAGTGCAAATGTAATGTTCGCTGCAGAATCCAACCCATAGTCGCTGTTGTTACGAAGGCAGCCAATTTGTTCACCGCAAACAACAATGAGAAATTACAAGGTGATCTGTTTTAGTGATGTTGGATGAGAGAGAAATATTGGCCAGGACACCAGGGAGAACTCGCCTGCTCCTCTTCAAAATAGTACCGTGGGATCTTTTACGTCTACCTGAGAAGAGCAGGCGGAGCCCTCTGTTTATTATCTCATCCGAAAAATGGCACCTCTGATAGTGCAGCGCTGCCTCAGTACTGCCCCTCTGACAGTACAGCATTCCTTCAGTACTGCCCCTCTGACAGTACAGCACTCCTTCAGTACTGCTCCTCTTGACAGTACAGCACTCCCTCAGCACTGCCCCTCCGACAGTGCGGCGCTCCCTCAGTACTGCCCCTCCGACAGTGCGGCGCTCCCTCAGTACTGCCCCTCCGACAGTGCGGCGCTCCCTCAGTACTGCCCCTCCGACAGTGCGGCGCTCCCTCAGTACTGCCCCTCCGACAGTGCGGCGCTCCGTCAGTACTGCCCCTCCGACAGTGCGGCGCTCCCTCAGTACTGCCCCTCCGACAGTGCGGCGCTCCCTCAGTACTGCCTCTCCGACAGTGCGGCGCTCCCTCAGTACTGCCCCACTGACAGTGCGGCGCTCCCTCAGTACTGCCCCACTGACAGTGCTGTGCTCCCTCAGTACTGCCCCTCCGACAGTGCGGCGCTCCCTCAGTACTGCCCCTCCGACAGTGCAGCACTCCCTCAGTACCACCCCTCCGACAGTGCGGCGCTCCCTCAGTACTGACCCTCTGACATTGCGGCGCTCACTTGCTAAAGTATCAGCTCGGATTTTGTGCTCAAGTACACGAGTGGAACTTGAACCCACAACCTGAGTCGAGATGAGAGTGTTGCCAACTGAACTCAGGTTACACTTGACTTAGACCCTGGTATCTCGCTGGATGACACCTGTGTACAAATACTTAATGCGTCCACAGGAAACCCTCTGCTGTTTTAGTACAGATGTGGACCCCGTTATTTTAAAACCGGCTAAATAGCAGGGAGGAGGGTTGTTGGATAAACATATTCGGTGGTTCGTCGACGGTTTCCTGTGATCTAATCTCACGGGATCAGTTCTTGCTTTCTTTCCCTGAATTATTTTGTCTCAAATTGACCCCAAATGCCCTCTGCAAATTGAGCTGGACACCCCGGCAACCGGGGATGGGCCACACCCCGAGAATGAAGAAAGTCAATCAATCAATCAATTATAGAGTCAGGGGAGTTATCCCCGGTGTCCTGGCCAGTAGAGCAATCCAGTCAGTCCCATTCCCCCGCTCTATCCCCGTAGCCCTGCAAAGTTTATTTCTCTCCAGTGCCTATCCGGTCTCCCCTTGAAAACATCGAGTGTCTCCGCTTCCACCACTTCCCTCGGCAGCGAGTTCCAGGTCCTCACCACTCGCTGCGGGAAAAAGTTTTTCCTCACGTCCCCCCCCTGTATCTCTTGCCCAAAACCTTCAATCTGTGTCCCCTAGTCCTTGTACCATCAACTAGTGGGAACAGCCTTTCCCCGGCTAGCCTATCCAAACCCGTCATAATCTTGTACACCTCTATCAAATCACCCCTCAACCTCCTTTGCTCTAATGAAAACAAATCCAGCTTTATTAATTAATTAATTCTCGCCTCTCTGACCTCTGTCCGTCTGGACTACTAATCGAAACGTAAAATGTAAAACACGCAGGCTTGTTGGTGACTAATATCTGGTTGAATGTGCAAGTCAGCACAAGCAATCATTTCAGTATCCCTTCAAGCATTGAACTCCTTAACATTCTTAACAGCTGTTTGTGGATAATTAATGTCCTTTGACACTTGTGTGTGCATTACTTTCAAACCTGATAATTGAGAAGCTGCGGGGTATCCTGGGAATGGGACTAGACGGGAGACCGTCCAAATGAGCTGAATCTTCCCTGCCGATGCGCGGCCTGTGGGTACAGTCGTTCCTGGGCCGGGGGCTGTTTTTTGCAGAGTCTCTTTTCTAGGTATTCAGTCGCCGTGGCTCAGTGGGCGTCACTCTCTCGCCTCTGGGTCGGAAGGTTGTGGGTTCGAGTCCCACTCCAGGGTCTTGAGCACAAAATCTAGAGCTGACACTCCCAGTCCGGTGCTGAGGGAGCGCTGCACTGCCGTCTCTCGGATGAGACGTTAAACCGAGGCCCCGCTGGCCCCTCTCGGGTGGATGTAAAAGATCCCACTGCCACTGTTTTGAAGAAAAGTGAGAAGTCTCACAACACCAGGTTATTGTCCAACAGTTTTATTTGAAATCACAAGCTTTCGGAGCGGCTGCTCCTTCGTCAGGTGAAGTGAAGAAATACAAATGGGCACAGCATATATAGACAGAGAACAATGCCAGACGACTACAGTTAATCTTTCTGACTGCCCTTTATCACACCTCGGCAGAGAGACAATCACGGCAATCAAATCCAACCAGGTCAGTCAGGAAGACATTATATCAAAGACGATAGCAAAATACAACAAAGACAATGAGGTGGGGTCACAAGGGGTTTTTTGTCCACCCCAGTCCAACACCGGCATCTCCGCATCATATTTTGAAGAAGAGCAGGGGAGTTCTCCCCAGTGTCCTGGGGCCAATATTTATCCCTCAACCAACATAACAAAAACAGATTATCTGGTTATTATCACATTGCTGTTTGTGGGAGCTTGCTGTGCGCAAATTGGCTGCCGCGTTTCCCACATTACAACAGTGACCACACTTCGAAAGCTGGTCGTAAAGCACTTTGGGACGTCCTGAGGTCGTTGTATAAATGCAAGTTGCTTCTTTCTGAGAACCTAACGTTGTATCTGCACTGCCGGAGGGCCAGTACTGAGGGAGCGCTGCACTGTCGGAGGGGCAGTACTGAGGGAGCGCTGCACTGCCGGAGGGGCAGTACTGAGGGAGTGCTGCACTGCCGGAGGGGCAGTACTGAGGGAGCGCTGCACTGCCGGAGGGGCAGTACTGAGGGAGCGCTGCACTGCCGGAGGGGCAGTACTGAGGGAGCGCCGCACTGTCGGAGGGGCAGTACTGAGGGAGCGCCGCACTGTCGGAGGGGCAGTACTGAGGGAGCGCTGCACTGTCGGAGGGACCGTCTTTCGGATGAGACATTAAACCGAGGTCCCGTCTGCTCTCTCAGGTGGACGTAAAATATTCCATGGCACTATTTTGAAGAGCCAGGGGAGTTCTCCCCGGTGTCCTGGCCAATATTTATCCCAAATGTAACGCCCCTATTCAAGAACGGAGGGAGGCAGAAAGCAGGAAACTATAGGCCAGTTAGCCTAACATCTGTCATATTGGGAAAATGCTGGAATCCATTATTAAGGAAGTAATAGCAGGACATTTAGAAAATCATAATACAATCAAGCAGAGTCAACATGGTTTTATGAAAGGGAAATCATGTTCGACAAATTTATTAGAGTTCTTTGAGGATGTAACGAGCAGGGTGGATAAAAGGGAACCAGTAGATGTAGTGTACAGGAAACTCTTTGGTATCCGGCACCGATGGGACCGGGATGGTGCCGGTTGATTAAAAGCTCCGGATAACGGAGCGGTATATCTACCGAGGCTATTTTTAACAAACAAAAATTAAAAAATCAAGAAACGTGCAGTATAATTGGGTACTCCCCTACAGAATGTTGTGTTAAATGGATGGTGGAAGATGCTTGATTAAGTACAGTACTGCCAGTTGGGGGTAATCCATAACTCTTTAATTACTTAACAGTAAAACAAAACTTATAAACGACGGTATACTGTAGTTTTCAGAGTATGAATTCTGCCGGTTATTAGAGAATTCCGGATATTTAGGTGCCGTTTAAACGAGAGTTTCCTGTATTTGGAATTCCAGAAGGCATTCGATAAGGTGCCACATAAAAGGTTACTGCACAAGATAAGAGCTCACGGGGTTGGGGGTAATATATTAGCATGGATAGACGATTGGCTAACTAACAGAAAACAGAGAGTCAGGATTAATGGGTCATTTTCAGGTTGGCAAACTGTAACTAGTGGGGTGCCGCAGGGATCAGTGCTGGGGCCTCAACTATTTACAATCTATATTAATGACTTGGATGAAGGGGCCGAGTGCACTGTAGCCAAATTTGCGGACGATACAAAGATAGGTGGGAAAGCAAGTTGTGAGGAGGACACAAAGAGTCTGCAAAGGGATATAGATAGGTTAAGTGAGTGGGCAAACATTTGGCAGGTGGAGTATAATGTGGGAAAATGTGAGGTTATCCACTTTGGTAGGAAGAATGGAAAAGCAAAATATTATTTAAATAGAGAGAGACTACAGAATGCTGAGGTACAGAGGGATCTGGGTGTCCTCGTACACGAAACACAAAAAGTTAGCATGCAGGTACAGTGAGTAATTAGGAAGGCAAATGGAATGTTGGCCTTTATTGCAAAGGGGGTTGGAGTATAAAAGTAGGGAAGTCTTGCTACAACTGTACAGGGTATTGGTGAGACCACACCTGGAGTACTGCGTACAGTTTTGTTCTCCTTATTTAAGGAAGGATATACTTGCATTGGAGGCAGTTCAGAGAAGGCTCATTAGGTTGATTCCAGAGATGAGGGGGTTGACTTATGAGGAAAGGTTGAGCAGGTTGGGCCTATACTCATTGGAGTTTAGAAGAATGAGAGGTGATCTTATTGAGGGGGCTTGACAGGGTAGATGCAGAGAGGATGTTTCCCCTCGTGGGGGAATCTAGAACTAGGGGGCATATTTTCAGAATAAGGGGTCGCCCATTTAAAACGGCGATGAAACATAGAAACATAGAATCTAGGAGCAGGAGTAGGCCATTCGGCCCGTCGAGCCTGCTCCGCCATTCAATACGATCATGGCTGATCATCCAAATCCAGTACCCTGTCCCTGCTTTAATCCCCACAGTACACATATCCCACCCTACCCCTGTAACCCCACGTATTTAATTCCCCCTAACATATCCCATCCTATCCCCATAACCCCACATATTTAATCCCCCCTAACACTAAGGGTCAATTTATCATAGCCAAATCAACCTAACCCACACATTTTTTGGACTGTGGGAGGAAACCGGAGCACCCGGAGGAAACCCACGCAGACACGGGGAGAATGTGCAAACTCCACACAGACAGTCACCCGAGGCCAGATTCGAACCCGGGTCTCTGGCGCTGTGAGGCACCAGTGCTAACCACTATGCCACCGTGTTGCCCTAATTGAGGAGGAATTTCTTCTCTCAAAGGGTCATGAATCTTCGGAATTCTCTACCCCAGAGAGCTGTGGAGGCGGAGTCATTGAATATATTCAAGGCGGAGATAGACAGATATTTGAGTTACGGGGGAGTCGAGGGTTATGGGGATTGGGCGGGAAAGTGGAGTTGAGGCCAAGATCATATCAGCCATGATCTTATTGAATGGCGGGGCAGGTTCGAGGGGCCGAATGGCCGACTCTTGCTCCTATTTCTTATGTTATGTTCTTATCTCGCTGTTGAATTTGGAATCTTAACTCTTCGAGAAGCATCATTCTTTCATTGACATTGGCAGCAAAGTCCATAATATAGTGGTTCGACCACCAACAATCTTCCAATTAAAACTGTATAATTAAAACGCTCACATTTTAATTTCCGGCAGACTGTTTTAAAAAAAAAAAAAAAAAAAAAAATCTCCTCCTGCAATTTAAGTGTGGCTCGGCTGCAACAGAAGCGTTCCTGCTCCCTCGGCATACTGTGATGCTCAGCAGACAAGATCTGGTGAAGGCAAGGCTAGCTGGGGTAGATCGGCGCCATTAAAGCACCTCAAAAAGTATACGGGGATAATATCACCAAGAATAAAGAAGGGAGGAAGTTTTGCTGCAGCTACACAAAGCCCTGGTTAGACCACATCTGGGGCACTGTGTACAGTTCTGGGCACCGCACATTAGGAAGGATATATTGGCCTTGGAAGGAACGCAGCGCAGATTCACCAGAATGTAACCCAGGCTCCAAGGGTTAGATTGTGAGGAGAGATTACTTAAACTAAGCTTGTATTCCCTGGAATATAGAGGATTTAGGGCTGATTTGATTGAGGTTTTTAGGATTTTGAAAGGAATTGATGGGGTAGATGGAGAGAAACTTTTTCCGCTGGTGGGGGAAGTCTCGGACAAGGAGGCATAACCTTAAAATCAGAGCCAGGCCATTCAGGAGAGAAGTTAGGAAACATTTCTTCACGCAAAGAGTGGTGGAAGTGGGGAACTCTTCCCCCACAAAAATTAGTAGATGCCAGCTCAAATATAGACAAAATAGCTGAATTCCAGAGTGACTGCCCTTGACATCAAAGCAGCATTTGACCGAGTGTGGCATCAAGGAGCTCTAGTAAAACTGAAGTCACTGGGAATCGGGGTGGGGGGCGAACTTTCCACTGGCTGGAGTCGTACCTAGCACAAAAGGAAGATGGTTGTGGTTGTTGGAGGCCAATCATCTCAGCCCCAGGACAGCTCTGCAGGACCTCTACCACCTAGAAGGACAAGGGCAGCAGGCGCATGGGAACACCACCACCTCCAAGTTCCCATCCAAGTCACACACCAGCCTGACTTGGAAATATATTGCAGTTCCTTCATTGTCACTGGGTCAAAATCCTGGAACTCCCTCCCTAACAGCACTGTGTGGCAGTACCTTCATCACAAGGACCGCAGTAGTTCAAGAAGGCGGCTCACCACCACCTTCTCAAGGGCAATAAATGCTGGCCCTGCCAGCGACGCCCACATCCCATGAATGAATAATTTTAAATCTGAGATAGATTTTTGCTAGACAAGGGTATAAAAGGATATGGACCCAAGGCAGGTGTATGGGGTTAGGTCGCAGATCAACCATGATCTCATTGAATAGTGGAACAGGCTCGAGGGGCTGAATGGCCTCCTCCTGTTCCTGTGTTCCCCTTTTGGGTTCTATGGTTCTATAAAGCTTTTCTGGGTCAGATAAAGTAATGCCAGTTCTTGGCGTACGCCACTAGACTGAATACTTAACCAGGTACATACCACTTTGAGGGGAAGGTTCGCCATTTCCTCCCCCTCTGCCCATCCCCCTTTCCACCACTCAACTGAAAGCACATTCTGTTGGCTGATGCTTGATTAGACCGAGACCCTGCCCATCTCTTTCACCTGGCTGCAGGAGGCTTATAGGGTGAGGTACAGGTAGTGTAGTGGTTATGCTACTGGACCAGTAATCCAGAGAACGTGAGTTCAGATCCCACTGCGGGCAGTTTGAGAACTTGAATTCATCTGGAAATGGAAAGCTGGTCTCAGTAAAAGTGACCATGAAACTGTTGGATTGTCGTATAAACCCAACTGGTTCACTAATGTCCTTTAAGGAAGGAAACCTGCCGTCCTTACCCGGTCTGGGCCTATACGTGACTCCAGACCCACAGCAATGTGGTTGACTCTTAACTGCCCCTCTGAAATGGCCTAGCGAGACATTCAGTTTGTATCAAAACCACCCAGGGATGGGCAATAAACGCTGGCCCGAGAATTAACGAAGAAAAGCTCTTTAAACGGTTAAAAAATAATCTGCCCATATAAGATAAAAATAGAATGTGCAATTATATAGTGCAGTATCACATCTCTCCAATGCTTCATAGAATCATTGAATGATACAGCACAGAAGGGGGCTATTCGGCCCATCGTGCCTGTGCCGGCTCTTTGGTAGTGCTCCCCAATTAGTCCCACTCCCCATAGCCCTGCAAAATGTTTCCCTTCAAGTATTTATCCAAAGCAATTAATTAATGTACAATTAATTACTTTTCAAGTGTTGTGTCGGCAAACATGACAGCAATTTTGCACACAGCGAGGTCCCACAAACAGCAGTGAACTAAATGACTCGTTGCTTTGTTGGCTGGGACACCGGATTCCCGATCTTGCACTGCCATATCCGCGGGAACAGGCAGAAGGAAGAATGTTTGGGAGGACACAGGGAGAGCACCACCTGCTCTTCAAATAGCCCCCCTGGGACAGGCAGATGAAGCCTCCATTTAACAGCTCATCTGAAGGACAGCACCCTCCAACAGTGCAGCGCTCCCGCAACGCTGCACTAGAATGTCAGCCTAGGCTCGGTGCTCAAGCCCTGGGATGGGGCTTAAACCCACAATCTTTCAGACTTAGTCAGCCGTGGCTCAGTGGGTAGCACTCTGGCACCTGAGTCAGAAGGTTGTGGGTTCAGGCCCCACTGCAGAGACTTGAGCACAAAAATCTAGGCTGACGTTCTAATGCTGCACTGTCGGAGGTGATGTCTTTCGGATGAGATGGAAAAGATCCCACAGCGCTATTTCGAAGAAGAGCAGGGGAGTTCTCCCTGGTGTCCTGGGGGGGGCCAATATTTATCCCTCAACCAACATCACTAAAACAGATTATCTGGTCATTATCTCATCGCTGTTTGTGGGAGCTTGCTGTGCGTAAAACTAGCTGCCGTGTTTCCTACGTTACAACACTTCAAAAAGTGCTTCATTGGCTGCAAAGTTCGTTGGGGACGTCCTGAGGTCGTGAAAGGCGCTAGAGAAATGCAAGTTCTTTTCTTTCCATTTGATTTTTCTAATTCAGGGGTACCACTTGCAAGAACGTTGAACAAGTCAGGCTGTACCTATTGTTTAGTTTAGCATGCATCAATGTTTCACTTTGACAGCATTACCGCATTAAGAGAAAGCAAATATCCTTCAGTAGAAATGTCTTGCTGTAAACAAGAGAGTTGAATGGGATACGTGTGCAGTTGACGTTCATGATGACCTGCAGCAGTCTGTAACCAACACCCTCCTGCAGCACAGCACCTGGCCAGGATCATTCAGTCGACTGCAAACAGATCAGATTTCCTTTGTCACCGTGTCAGAGTTCAGTGCAGCATTTGCAGCGCTCGTAAACCTAAAGTAAATTCCGAGGAAAGCGCATTCAAGAGTTGGTCAGCTCTATAATTGTACAGTGACGTCCACTCATACACCAACAACAACAACTTGCATTTGTATAGCACCTTTAACGTAGTAAAACGTCCCACGGGTCATCACGGGAGCGTGATTAAACAAAAATTTGACACCGAGCCACAGAAGGAGATATTAGGACAGGTGACCAAAAGCTTGGTCAAAGAGGGAGGTTTTAAGGAGCGTCTTAAAGGAGGAGAGAGTGGTAGCGAGGCGGAGAGGTTTAGGGAGGGAATTCCAGAGCCGAGAGCCCAGGCAGCTGAAGGCACGGCCGCCAATGGTGGAGCGATTATAATCAGGGATGCTGCAGAGGGCAGAATTTGAGGAGCGCAGAGATCTCGGGGGGGGTTGGTTGTAGGGCCGGAGGAGGTGACAGAGATAGTGAGGGGCGAGGACATGGAGGGATTTGAACACCAGGATGAGAATTTTAAAATCGAGGCGTTGCCGGACCGGGAGCCAATGTAGGTCAACGAACACAGGGGTGATGGGTGAACGGGACTTGGTGCGAATTAGGACACGGGCAGCAGAGTTTTGGATGAGCTCAAGTTTATGGAGGGTGGAAGATGGGAGGCCGGCCAGGAGTGCGTTGGAATAATCGAGTCGAGAGGTAACAAAGGCATGGATGAGGGTTTCAGCAGCAGATGAGCTGAGGCAAGGGCGGAGACGGGGCGATGTTACGGAGGTGGAAGTAGGTGGTCTTAGTGATGGGGCGGATATGTGGTCGGAACCTCATCTCGGGGTCAAATATGACATCAAGGTTAAAACAATATATGTATTTTAAATAAAAACAGAAAATGCAGGAAATAGTCAGCAGGTCAGGAAACAGAATTAACGTTTCAGGTCGGTGAACATTCATCAGAACTGGAAGTCGTTAAGTGATTTAACCGTTGTTAGGCGAGTGCAGAGCCCCGGGTAAGGCGGGGCGGGAGGGTGCGGGAGGAGGAAAGAACAAAAGGGAAGGTTTGTGGAGGGCAGGAGAGATTAAATGACAAAGGGAGGATGGTGCGAGGCAAAAGGAGATGGTAATGGGACAAGTAAAGAAACAAAAGATGGGTCCAGAGCAACGTTCCCTTTAAGCTGCGCGGCTGCGGAGCGCTCTGGGGATCCCGCGCAGCGGCTTTTCAATGCAAAAACCGCACATATTTTGAATGGCCCCCCCCCCCCCCCCCCCCCACCCCCAACAAATTATAGAGGGAGCATTGGTCCAGAGGAGGTGAAAATTTTATTTTACACAAAATTATGTATTTTAAATAATGGTTTAACTTTGTCACCGTCAGCTGCGGCTCAGTGGGCAGCACCCTCGCCTCTGAGTCAGAAGGTTGTGGGTTCAAGTCCCACTCCAGAGACTTGAGCACCAAAATCTAGGTTGACACTCCCAGTGTAGTGCTGAGGGAGTGCTGCACTGTCGGAGGTGCCGTCTTTCGGATGAGACGTTAAACCGAGGCCCCGTCTGCTCTCTCAGGTGGACGTAAAAGATCCCACCACCACTATTTCGAAGAGTTCTCCCCTGTGTCCTGGGGTCAATATTTATTCCTCAACCATCATCACTAAAACAGATTATCTGGCCATTATCACATTGCTGTTGGTGGGAGCTTGCTGTGCGCAAATTGGCTGTCGCGTTTCCCACATTACAACAGTGACTACACTTCAAAATTACTTGAAGGGCAACACGGTGGCATAGTGGTTAGCACTGTTGCCTCACAGCGCCAGGGACCCGGGTTCGAATCCGGCCTCAGGTGACTGTCTGTGTGGAGTTTGCACATTCTCCCCGTGTCTGCGTGGGTTTCCTCCGGGTGCTCCGGTTTCCTCCCACAGTCCAAAAATGTGCGGGTTAGGTTGATTTGACTATGATAAATTGACCCTTAGTGTTATGGGGATAAGGTGGGATATGTGTCGGTGCAGGCTCGATGGGCCGAAATGGCCTCTATCTGCACTGTGGGGATTCTGTGTAAACGCATTCGGGCGTCCTGAGGTCATGAAAGGCGCTATGGAAATGCAAGTCTCTTTTTTTTTAATGAACCAACTTTTTTACAAAATAATACATCAACCCATTGTCGATGTAGCAAAGTAGCAGGGTTTTATTTTTCCAATGAGAAATACACACCAAATTATGTCAGTGTGCTGCAGTGGATTGGAACATTATTTCACCCGTGGAACCTTCAATATCCGTGCTGTAAGTGGACACGAGCCCTCTTGCAAATTGGCACCTGATTGGTGCCTTTGCGGAGAGAGCAGAAGAGAGGAGATTGTGCATCGCTCCCTCTCCCCCGATACCAGCTTCTCCCGGGGGGGTGGGGGGGAGAGAACTGGAACTCTGCGACACTCCGAGGGTGAGAATGCCACAATATCAGCCAGGGGTGAAGAAAAGGTGGGGAGGGCGGGTATTTGAGAACGGTGCCATGTTGAACTGCGAGGGGCGAGATTCAGAGAGAGCCGGCGTGAACAGGGAAGGGAAGGGGATACGGGGAGGGGTGAAGAGCGTTGGCATGGACCGTCGAGGAGAAACCGACTGCAAGTGTGAAGTGGTGGTGCAGGCAGCGAGGGGGTGGGTGGGGGGAAGAAATGCGATAACGTGAACTGGTTGGGGGAGGGGCCTGAAATGAGTGCCTGTGTGAATCAGAGAGGAGTAATTCCATGCTGTTACGACAACCATATGAAAGTTTTGAAAAATAAAAGAATCGGATTCAGAGACTATACATAATCTCTCCGTCAAAATTCGGGAAATTCCCCCTTTCCACCCCCCCCCCAAACTAGTGACTGAATGTTGGACATACAACAACAACAACTTGTATTTATATAGCGCCTCTAACGTAGTAAAGCATCCCAAGGTGTTTCACGGGCGTTATCAAACTATATTTGACACCAAGCTCCATAAGTAGATATTAGGCCAAGCTGGGTCAAAGAGGTAGGTTTTAAGGAGCGTCTTAAAGGAAGAGAGAGAGGTGGAGAGGTTTAGGGAGGGAATTCCAGAGCTTAGGACCTAGACAGCCGAAGGCACGGCCGCCAAATGGTGGAGCGATGGAAATCATGGATGCGCAAAAGGCCAGAATTGGAGAAGCGCAGCGATCTCGGAGGATTGTACCTGCAGCTTAATTTACGACCAGCCTGTGCCCCGCCCCTCCGCGTCACTGGCCTGTATTCAGGGCTCTTTGCGTGGTCGGCCTTTTCTAGTTCTCGATGGTTGTCATGTATGGCTCAAGCCCAATCGCTTCAAGCAAGCGTTGATTTTAAAATTACCCAGGGCTGTAAAATTTACAAGCACCTTCCAGCATGCACAGCTCCCCCAAACAGAGATTAAACTCTCTACCGACTTCAGATTTGTTTACGTAAGAGCAACTTGGAGAAGATGTTTCCACTTGTGTGGGGGGGTGAGACCAAAACTTGGGCTCATAAATATAAGATAGTCACTAATAAATCCAATGGGGAATTCAGGAGAAACTTTAGAGTGGTGAGAACGTCGAACCCGCTACCGCAGGGAGTGGTTGAGGCGAATAGCACAGATGCATTTAAGGGGAAGCTAGATAAACACGAGGGAGAAAGGAATAGAAGGATATGCTGATCGGGTGAGATGAAGTAAGGTAGGAGGACGCTCGTGTGAAGCATAAACACTGGCACGGAGCTGTTGGGCTGAATGGCCTTTTTCAATGCTGTAAATTCTATGTAACTAGACTGGGGCTTTAAAGGGACAAGGTGGTGGGATCAGATCCTCATATGTCTGCCTGCACGCACAAAATCGTCTGACATGAAATGAGTTCGGGTAGTGTCAATGCAGTCCGCACAAATCTTTCAAACCGAGGTCCCGTCTGCTCTCTCGGGTGGACGTAAAAGATCCCATGGCACTATTTCAAAGAAGAGCAGGGGGAGTTCTCCCCGGTGTCCTGGGGCCAATATTTATCCCTCAATCAACATCACTAAAAAAACAGATGATCTGGTCATTATCACACTGCTGTTTGCGGGAGCTTGCTGTGCGCAAATTGGCTGCCGCGTTTCCCTACGCTACAACAGTGACTACACTTCAACAAGTACTTCATTGGCTGTAAAGCACTTTGGGACGTCCTGAGGTCGTGAAAGGCGCTGGAGAAATGCAAGTCTGTCTTTCTCTGTTCTTTCCTCTGATCCACAATTTAAGACAAATTCTGATGCGGAGATGCCAAAGAACGAACAGCTTGGGAAATGGATAGATCACGCGAGTGCAGTTTGCAGGGAGTCATTAAGGCACATTTCTAGAAAAGGAATAGAGGGAGTTTTATTCTGCATCTGACTGTACTTGATGCCAAAATTAGAAAATAATTCCATTCCTGCCAGCGAGTTGTTGTGATCTGGAACGCGCTGCCTGAAAAGGGCGGTGGAAGCAGATTCAAAAGTAACTTTCAAAAGGGGAATTGGATAAATACTTGAAAAGGAAAAATTTGCAGGGCTGTGGGGAAAGAGCAGGGGGGAGTGGGACTAATTGGAGAGCTCTTTCAAAAAGCTGGCACAGGCACGATGGGCCGAATGGCTGCCTTCTGTGCTGTAGATATCTCTCACTATAATAAAGTCACCAAAACACATTAAAAGGGGGGGGAAGCGGGAAGGAATATGTACGTGATGATTTTTGAAAGCAAGTCTATATTTACACACACTTGTTTTTAAGCCAATTATTTCAGGCTGGTTTTTCAAATATATTTACCTGGACATTTACAAGCACATTCTAACTTGCAAGGTCCCCCAGCAGCAATTCAACTCTGACTGACCTCAGATTTGTTTATTTGGCAATATTAGGAGCAGGAGGAGGCCATTCAGCCCCTCGAGCCTCTTCCGCTATTCCATTAGATCATGGCTGATCTGTACCTCAACTCCATTTACCCGCCTTTGCTCCGTATCCCTTGATACCCTTGCCCAACAGAAATCTATCCATCTCAGAGTTGAAAGCTCCAATTGACCCCCAGCATCCACAGCCTTTTGGGGGGGGGGGGGGGGGGGGAAGAGTGTTCCAGATTTCCACCACCCTTTGTGTGAAGAAGTGCTTCCTGATTTCACTCCTAAATGGCCTGGCTCTAATTTTAAGGTTATGCCCCCTTGTCCTGGACTCCCCCCACCAGAGGAAATAGTTTCTCTCTATCTACCCTATCATCTCTTTGGCATGTTCAACACCTCGATCAGATCACTCCTTAATTTCCGATACTCGAGGGAATGCAAGCCAAGTTTATATAACCTGTCCTCATAATTTAACCCATTTAAGATCCGGTATGTTGCTGATGTAGAGCGATTAGACTGGGGCCTTAAAGGGACAGGCCAGCTTAGGTGCAGTTCCACCTTGGCGGTATAATACCGTGTGCGTGTTACATGGTATAACGTTTCTGCCAGGAAGAAACAGCCCGACATCCCACTAACCGTGTGGCAATGCCGCGGGAACCAGTTCCCGGTATGAGACTGTGGAAGAGAGCGTTTGTTTTTCGTTACACTGGCTGTGGTGCAATCTATTAGGCTACAGTTAATAACAGAACAAGTTTCTGGAGTGGGACTTGAATCCACAACCTTCTGAGTCCGAGGCGAGAGAGAGTGCTGCCCACTGAGCCACTGGCTGACCACGCACTATTATTACCAGTGCCAAGCTTTTCTTTTCACTGTAGGCTGTGTGAAAGGAGATCATCCCTGTTGGTAGAGACTTAAATTTATGCTTGGAATTTAAGCCATTACTTCAATGGGGGAAGAAAATTAAATGAATGGGGGAAAAAAGTGATGGGTTTTTGGCGAAATCTTTGCATCCTGGTTAACCTTTTTTCAAAAATTAATTTCTAAGTAATTTACTAGATATCATCTTAGTTTGTTATTACTAAATGAATGCCATCTACTGGATTAGAGTGGAAGCATTAGTTGCAGCAAGGAAGGACAAGAACCAATTTATTAATATTTTATAGGTGTCAGTCGGTGCACGCTCTCCTCTGAGTCAGAAGGTTCATAGTCCCGCTCCAGAGAGTTGAGCACAAAATCCAGGCTGACACTCCCAGTGGACTGCTGCACTGTCGAAGGGACAGTACTGAGGGAGCAC